>CAUZXS010005955.1:0-20000 GCA_963585895.1 Sepioteuthis lessoniana
ATATATATATATATATATATATATATATATATATATATATATATATATATATATATATATATATATATATATATATATATATATATATATATATATATATATATATATATATATATATATATATATATATATATATATATATATATATATATATATATATATATATATATATATTATATATATATATATATATATATATATATATATATATATATATATATATATATATATATATATATATATATATATATATATATATATATATATATATATATATATATATATATATATATATATATATATATATATATATATATATATATATATATATATATATATATATATATATATATATATATATATATATATATATATATATATATCGAAAGCAGTATCTATCTATCCATCTATCTATCTATCTCCGTATGTTCATTCCAATCTATGCCAGTGTTTTAATACGTATCTGTCAATCTGTTTGTCAGTCGGTCCAGATCTATTCATCACGGTTTCTCTCTGTTTCTCTGTCTCTTTCTCTGTCTCTGTCTCTGTCTGTCTGTCTGTCTCTCTCTCTCTCTCTATATATATATATAAGTCTGTATCATCGCTCTCTCTCTCTCTCTCTATATATATATATATATATATATATATATATAAGTCAATATCTCTCAATAAATGAATTTACACATACCTACAAAATGTAACTTTCCATATCTTCATTAAAAAAATGATTAGCATTTTGCTCCACTATCCGCTGGCATGTATCGGCCAACTTCTTGATTATATCTCCCAAAAACTGTTTATTATAGAAAAAACTGCTCAGATGCATTTTGAAGTCTTCCAGGGAACTATCTAAGCTGTTTATAAAACTATGAAGAAAAAAAAACTTAATGGCAACAATTCATCTTGGTTTGAGGAAGTGTCCTCGTGGTGTAATAGTTAAAGCGACGGACTGTGGAATCGTAGTAAGCGAGTTCGAACTCCCGTCGAGCTATTACGTTCACTTTCTGTCAAATGCCATTGGGAAGGGTATGAACCCCCTTATCCTCCCAGCTATGAGTTAAATAGTACCATTACTGTTCTTCTAGGAGAATGGCTTTGACATTAAATTGTACAATAGCCACAATTAACGCTCGATACACCTATGTGCAAAATAGACATATAATGTTCATAACGATAGAACATATAAAGAACATAGGAATCTCGAAATTCGAAAACACGTAACGACTTCTTGTTCAGGTACGAAACCTCTTTATTAACTTTGAGTTAAAGGTTTCGACATAAGGAGGAGAGACACAATCTCGCTATGCCATCTTATTCATTTGGCTCCCATCTCGAGCGACCCCCATAGGGCTCGCGTCTGCGAGCTCCAAAAGTCGATCCTCCTCGTTTGGCGTCTAGTACTCAACTCTCTAACTTTCTTCAAATCTCCCACAAACCTCCACGCGTTTCCGGTGCGTGACGTCACCCGCACCCTGTCACCCCGTTCCGCCATCTTCAGGCTATTGTGACATCTCTGAGTGGCACGTCCGCCCCGCGCGCGCGTTACCACCTACATCAAGGTTTGCACCTAACTAACCCATGTACTGAGCCGAAAGGTTCTCAGCCTAACTAAACTCAAAGGCATGAACCGAAATCCCTCGGCCATTACGTTACAAAATAACCTACAAAGGTTTATATGCCATTAAAAAAGGAAACCAAACCGATCATCTTGATTTATTTATTACTGTTCCTTTTTGAATATATCTTTGCAAGTAGTTATTCACTTTTCTTAAACCTATTTGTTCCTTCCAAGAATGGATGCATATAAGAATATACATATACACACAAGTGCATATACAAAACCCTGTTGTCTGAAGATGTAGAATCGATCGACTGCATCTCTGCAGAGGGGTAAGACTCCCACCACGCAACCATCTGATGGTGAGGATCTAGTTCTGAAGCTTTGGGGGTTATTGCTATTAGTCCCAATTCCATTCTGACGCGGAGTGGCTGTTAGGGTCCTATCTATGTGTCAAAAAGAAATTCTGAACTTTAAACCATTTATCTGCGCATAAACAAATTACTGATGTTTGATTGAATTATTACTATTACATAGCAAATTTTGGAACTATTTAACTGTGTGCAAATAAAACTCTTAGAGTTGAATAGCAATATTTAAAAACATTTGACTATGTGCAAACAAATATACTCTGGTTCGTTAAAAAATGTTGCCAACAAACTATTTGTTTACAAATCATATAAATTTAATATTAATGTATGACCAGGATTTGGCATTAAATAAATTACAAGGTTTGATATGCCATAGAACACAACCAACTTACCAACCATATTTACCAACCCCTCCGCTTGGGAAGGATGTGACACAAGTTCAATTTTTTAAGCGGAGTTTAACAGGTTTGAATTCAGAGTTTTCCTTCTCCTAGACTAGTCGCCTCACCAAGGCTGAAGAACCCAGTCTTCCCTACTATTTACCCATAGCTGGAAGGAGAAGAATTGGATTCATACCTTTCCCAAGGATATTAGTGCCATGTGAAATGCAATCAGCCTCGTCCAGGATTTGAACTCGTGTCGCCGTGTCCATTTCCTACAACGATAACCATTACACCACACGCAACTTAATAACCAAACAACTAACACATACGGAAAGGGTTCCTCAGATGATAAAATGGTTAGCTAGCTAGATTAGCAAACCTTCATGAGAGAGTTCGAATCTCATTGGGTGCTACCTTCATGCGGCCTTGTATCACATCTAAACAAAAAGTTTCGTAAATAACAGCACATACAGAAAGTTCCTATGGTGTAATGGCCCAAGTGCTGTACTATGACCACGAAGTAAGTGAGCGTGAATTGAACCCCAGTCACGCCGTTACGTTTACTTATTCCTTCCATGGGTTAAATAGTATCACAGCTGTTCTACTACAATGATGGATTTAGCATAAAATAACCCACGAAGGTTGATTAGCCATTAAGCAAAAAATAACATACACATAGATAGATTAAATATATCTAGAGATAGCAAGCAAGGCTAAAAAGATAGATAGATAGATAGATAGATAGATAGAGCGAATATATAGATGGTAAGCCAGCTTGGATAAAAAGATAAATACCTATGAACGAAATTAGATATATAATATTGAAAGTAAATAAAGGATTATAATCCGACAATATATAGAAATATTGATAACAAGGTAATCCAAGTGTAAGAAGAGATTTATTAAGAAGTTGACACTATAGTGTTTCGGTTCTACTGAACCATCATCAGGACCATGCGGGGTGATATTAATGATGTTAAGTCAATGATGGATGTTTAAAAATACAAAATACAAAAATCTAGGCGAAAGTTTGTATATATAATATTATAATAATCTGAGTACAAATTTTCTGAATCAAACATTATAACAGCCACCAACTTATACTTTCTGATTCATCTCTGTACATCAAATTTTCTTATATCTTTCATATCATTGTTTAGTTTGCGTGTATCAGCTTGTAAGCTTGCATATCGATTGGCCAAAAATTGTTCAGTTGTTTTGGGAGCATTTGCTTTTAACTACATTTTTAAAAAATCACTTTTTTTTATTATATTGTGACAGCTGTCATATTAGCTTGTATTGTCTTCCTTTTAATTTTGTCAAAATTGGCGTGTTCTTGTTTATTGATTGTAACATTAAAGACGGAAGGAAAATAAGCAACATTTTCGGCATCGAATCTTTTATTCGAAGAGAGCCAAATATGGCGTTCAATAAATTCCATTTTGAATATTTTGATTTTTTTTTATTTCTTTCTTATTTCTTTTATTTTTCTCTAGATTTCTACGATGATAAGACGTTATTATCTATATATATATTTTAAACGTCTTGGGTTATTTTATTTGCTTTCGAAGATGTCGTAGTCTATCCCATTAACCACGACGCAACGGAGACCCCCCACTGGAGTTATGGTCCTCATCTTGGCTGGTATATTCAGACGTCCGTCGCAGTTGGTAATCTTAAGGGAATTTCAAATCCACATGACTTGTCGGCAGGGTTTTGGATACACAGACTCTATCCCAAGGAGATGAGTAAGGCCAACCAGCACAAGCAAGAAAAAAAAAGGTCCCTGATACAACCCTAAAATGGAGTAAGACTCATGTTATGGTGATCTGGGGAGTCTTGAGTAGCTCCTTTTACACTCAAGCCCAGAGTGATCGTAACTGTTAGAGACCCAACTAAGGGTCAAACAGATTTGTGTGAAAATTATTCGTAGTCGGCAGAGCTGCGCATAAAATAAAACTCGAAAGAAATTTGGTTTTGGTTTGGTCGGGTTTTATGGTTTATCAACCTGTGTAATTCATGTAATCCTCTTTAGACATACGTTAAATATATATGATTTGGTTTGGTTGGGTTTAATGGCATATCAAACATTGGAGGTTATTTAATGCTAAATCCGCTTTATATATACATATTAAATATATACGGCTTGATTTGGTTGGGTTTTATGGCATATTAACCGTTGTAGGTTATTTAATGCCAAATCCTCTTTATTCAGATATATCAAATATATATGATTTGGTTTGGTTGGGTTTTATGGCAGATCAAACATTGAAGGTTATTAATGGCCAAATCCTTTTTATACATATATGGTAAATATATATGATTTGTAAACACATTTTGTACTTAATTTTAAACTAGCCTGAGCTCTTTTTTTGACACAGCTAAATGACCTCAAGTAATGACAAATCCTCTTTAAACATATTGAATACATACGGTATTGTTTAGTTGGACTTTCTAAAGATATATCAACACAAAAAAAATTTAAATATGAACGTGATTCCCTAACCTCTCGGCAAAAAAATTAATCCGAGACGGTTGACATACCGTTAAAATCTATCAGTCATCTTGGTTGTTAGACTGACAACGTTTCAGTCCCCAACAGATATTCTGTCGTAGTCAGTAACCCTCCAGGAATTTCAAACCGAACCCTTTATTCAATCCACGGTATTGGACTATTCTCATACCGTTGTCTATACCTTGGGATATACCATATCAGTTAATTCACCTTCTTAGCTATTTTACCCTTTTAATCATATTTACCCAACCCCTCCGCTCGGGCAGGATATGACACAAGGTCAATTTTTAAGCGGAGTTTAACAGGTTTGAATTCAGAGTTTTCCTTCTCTTAGACTAGTTGCCTCACCAAGGCTGAAGAACCCAGTCTGCCCTACTACTTACCCATAGCTGGAGGGAGAATATTCGGATTCATACCTTTCCCAAGGGTATTAGTGCTATGTGAAATGCAATCAGTCTCGTCCAGGATTTGAACTCGTATCGCCGTGTTCATTTCCTACGACGATAACCATTACACCCCGGGCACCTCCATATTTTACCCTTTTAATGCAATTTTCCATTCCACTGAACCCTGGTCGGGGGATTGAAGTCACGACTTCCTGGTACATACATACCAATAAGTTTTTTTCCTCTAGGCCATTGTTATGATTCGAAATTCCCCGAACGTTACGGATAATAAAAAAAAAAGTATGACACCTGATGAAAGCCGGAGAGTTCATCAATCGAAACGCTGTGAATATCATAACGGACATAAGGACAACAGTCTAAGTCCTGTAAATAATTTGAGAAATCTTTTATTTGTGCTTAATATGCATGGAAGGTAAGTGGGCACGGCGAACCAAATTTAAAATCCTGAGCGAGGCCGTTTGTATTTCACAACATCATGATGCTTATATATATTTAGCTGAGTCCCAAATCACTCAATATTGGCATTAGCATATCCATGATATACTAACCATGAATATACCTTCAAGTAATATTAAAAGGAATACACAAACGTGTCATTACAGCTAGAAATAGGTACAAATTGTTCTATAAACAAGCAGTATTTAGAAGGGGTACAAAAACGGCGAAAGGTTTAATTGATGATGATAGACAGTAAAATTGTCATACCTATTTTGGCTGGGCTTTTCAGTGGCCGAGTAGAAGACAACGTCTCAACTATTCAAAGAAAAGCTGCAAAAATAGACGAGAACGGTTTTTTGGGACTGTCTTGTGACCATCTAACTAAGGGAGATAACTGATTATTGTCTCCCAATAGGGATATCTACCTATCTTTCTACAACTAAAATTCTCATCATTTTAAAATTCTGGATGAGGCTGTTAGGTTTACCTTTACGCTAATGCCCTCTTCGCTCCCAATCTATGGGAAAATAGTCAAGTAGACTGCGTCTTTTTGCACAGGTATCGTAAACTCTGAATTCAAACCTGTTAAAAATTTACCTTGTGTTACATTCTATTTATGCACAAGTTGTTAGGAAAATGTATTGAGTTCGATTCTCACAAAATACCCTGTCAAGCAAAGATTAGTTGGTTTCTTCGATTAATGGCATATTAACCGTCACAAGTTATTTAATCATATTTACCCAACCCCTCCGCTCGGGCAGGACATGACACAAGGTCAATTTTGCTAATTCGGTTTAGTATAAGCACAGATTTTGTTTACACGCAGTTAAATGTCAAAAGGGTTCTATATTAATTCAGTTTAGTGTAAGTACAGTTTCAATGTCAAAAACATGTCTATTTCAAGCTATTCAGTCTAGATGGTATTCTTACTTCAGCAGGCAAACAAAGTAATAGTAAAGCAATACGCAAAAAATAACCAGTTAAAAATTATGAGATTATATATATATATATATATCATTTAGCGAATCTTTTTCAGTGTTGCTGGATTTTGTAATCAATGCCATTTATCTTTTTTAAATTCTATGGTGATAAAAAATTTTGTAATATTTTGGTTGGTTGGTTGAGTTTTATCATATTTACCAACCCTTCCGCTCGGGCAGGACATGACACAAGGTCAATTTTTAAGCAGAGTTTAACAGGTTTGAATTCAGAGTTTTCCTTCTCCTAGACTAGTTGCCTCACCAAGGCTGAAGAACCTAGTCGGTCCTACTATTTATCCATAGCTGGAGGGAGAACAATTGAATTCATACCTTTCCCAAGGGTATTAGCGCAATGTGAAATGCAATCAGGCTCGTCCAGGATTTGAACTCGTATCGCCGTGTCCATTTCCTACGACGATAACCATTACACCACGGGCACCTCCTTTCACAAGTTATTTAATGCTAAAGCCATCCTTCTTGAGGAACAGAAGTAATGCTATTTAAACTATAGCTTGGAGGTTCATACCTTTCCCAAGGGTATTTGAACGTAATAGCATGACTGGAATTCGGTCTCGCTTACTACTATTCCGCTGTCCATCGCTTTAACCATTATACCACGAGGACACTCTGCAAAGTTTCGTAAATGATTCCGCCAATGGTCCAAGGAAGTTGTAATTTTAAAGAATTTTCATTGAATACTACCACACAGAGAGAAGCTTTTTTTTTTTTTTTTGTTTTTTGTTTTTTTTAAGTAAATGTCATTTCGGTTAAGATATAGAACTGTTCTGGATATATATACGATTTCTTTCATATTGGATTCTCATAATAAATCAATTTTTTCGTCGTCAGTTTGAATAGTTTGTAGGTAACATTCCTTCTTCAAGAAAAAAAAAAAAATGAAAAATAGAAGCGTTTAAAGGCTAACTGATTTGCGTTTCCTTAAATTTATGCAGAAGCCATTTTCTTCGAGCGTCTGAATTTTCCTAAGGGGTTAGTAAGCGACGATGTACGACAGTTGACAGAACTGAGCAAGATTGACTGGCATTTTGCAAAAGATGGTGCTGGGAACTTTTGCAGCATCCTACACTTATTTCCATTCATTTTGTGTGCATGTAAGCGTCTGAGTAAACACTTGTAATATCGAGGGTGTCAAAAAAAAAAAAAAAGAACAATTTCTGCTCTCGGCTATTCTGAAATTATATTTTTTTCTGTGTTCTTTTTCAAGTGCTATGTTTTAGAATAGAATATGTATATTTATTGGTTGCCTTACCCTTCCTATCTTTCCCTCGCTCGCTCTTTTTCTTTTTTTCTTTCTTTCCATCATTCCTTCTTTCTTTCTCTCGCTATATATATGTGTGTGTGTGTGCTTATATATATATATATATATATATATATATATTATAGAGACATGCTGCAACAACAACATAAAGAAAGGATCCGCTGCCAAAAAATCCTATACACCTCAGGACAAAAATATAAGACCGCCCTCAAAAATTAAGAAAAAGATATTGTTTACAATTTTTAAATTATGAAAATCAGATATTTGAAAGGTAAGGTTAAGAGACATTTAGATTTAAAATAAGAAGACATTTCAATTCATTCTTTATATGTATATTACCATTCATGCTAAATTTTAAAATTTTGTTTTGACATAAATATGAGACCACCAATTAAAACTAAAGAAAAAACGATTTCATTTAATTGAACAAATTATAATATACATTCTACGTAATAAAAAAGTTATTAAAACTGTAATATTTAAAATACTAAAAACATAAATGGCTAAAGGAATTAAATTATCTGAATTTGAGAAAGGCGAGATTACAGCTCTGAAAAGAGTCGAAAAATCTCAGAGAAATTTCGAAGGCTTTAGGACGCAGTAAAATCTGTATTTACTTGAAAAGTCAAAATAATTATGGAACAAGAAAACCGACTGACAGACCAGAAAATTATCACCACAATTCAAGAGAAGAATTGTTCGCGAAGCAAAAAAGAAAACTTCTTCAACATCAAAAATATTGAAATCTCTAGTCGATGCTTCTTGCGGTACTAGAACAATTAGAAGGCATTTAAACAACGAAAAAAATTAAGCATAAGAAAAGAATTCATCGTCCAAGGTTGACTATGAGGCACAAAGAGAAACGACTGGAATATGCGCGTTAATATCAAACCATGAGTACTAAAGAATGGCAAAAAGTTGTTTTCTCGGACGAGAAGAAATTCAATTTAGAGCTCCAGATGGCTCTCAGAAGTATTTGCATGCAAAAAAACTTACAGAAGAGAATTACTCAACAAAGCGTAGTGGAGAAGGATCTCTTATGATTGGTGGTGGTGGTGGGGGGTTCTCATCTTCACGAAAACTTAAACTACAATTTGTCAGTGGTCAACAAAAAGCAGCAGATTATGTGAAGATGCTAAATGATTTATCTCTCGTACAAGATGGGCGTCGTTTATGTAGAGAAGAATGGATTTTCAGTAAGATAATACTGCCATGCACTATGCATCAATAACAAAGTACTTGCTTGAACAAAAAATAAGACTTCTTGACCACCCAGCGTTCTCTCCAGACCTCAATCGTATAGAAAATTTGCGGGGAAAGTTTATAAAGGAGGTCGACAGTACTCATTTATTTCTAAACTCGAAGACGCAATCTTAGACGCATGGGAAAAATACCTTCGGTTTAACTTTAGAAATTAGTTGATAATAATGCCTAGCCGAATTTTTTTGGTCATCAAAGCTATCAGCGGACTAACAAAATATGAAATTAAAAAAATTGCCTTTATAGTCAATATTTCTGCTCATTGGTCTAATATTTTTGTCGAAACAAAATCTTAAAATTAAGCATAAATGCTAATACACATATAAAAATGAATTGAAATTTCTTCTTATTCGGAATCTAATTGTCTTTATGCCTTATCTGATTTTCATGATTTAAAAATTTTAAAGGATATCGATTTCTTCATTTATGAGGCTGGTCTTATATTTTTGTCCAGGCGTATATATATATATATATATATATATATATATATATATATATATATATATATATCATCGTCAACATTTATCTAACAATGTATATTTCTAAATATCTACATATCAGTTTTTTTATGAATATGTTTATGCATATATATACGTATCTATATATATGATAACAATAATGTGTGTGTGTGTGTGTGTGTGTGTGTGTGTGTGTTGTTTTCAATTATTTCTCATTATTGAAATGTCCCGAAGGATGAGGAATATGAGGAAAAATTTTGCTAGTTTAGAACTGACAACTACAGCCCAGGGCAGGGGTCCACTCCTCAAGTGAAACAACCAAAGAGATTGGGTGGTATGTAAAGGGTGGGAAATAACTGCGAATGTCAAAACAAGAAAATAAGTACAATTCTGTCCTCAGGACATATATACACGAACAAAATGTTTGTTTTTTATGCCTTTCCCAACAATTCTGAGAGTGAATTATTTATCTGGGCAATACTTAATATGATGGTTGAAATGAGAAATTTTTGGTCGTTTTTTTTTCTTGACTCAGATTGTAACTACTGATTTAGCGGTGGTTGTTTGAGTTTTGTGGCATATCAACCATTTTAGGTTATTTAATACCAAATCTATTTTTATACAAATAAACAGTTCTATTTCAAACAATTAAGTTTAGCCTAAGTACACAGTTTAATTGTCAAAAACATTTCTATTTCAAGCTATTCAGTTTAGTGAATCAGTTCTAATTCAAACAATTCAGTTAAGTATAAATATAGTTTTATTTACACACAGTTAAACTTCAAAACTGCTCTATTTCAAACAATTCATGTTAGCATAAGTACGTAATTTAAATGTCAAAACAATTCTATTTCAAGTAATTCAATTTAGCATAAGTACGCTGTTTAGTTCTAAATGACCCATAGATAGGGCCCTGTCAGGTGCTACTACTCCAGGCCAGAATGGACCTGGGAGCGATGGCAATGAAGGAGCACTCCGCATTCCCCAAAGCTCCAGCATTACCGGAACCTCATCATCAGATTGTTTAGTGTCATATCCAGGACATTCGTCGGTGGGGTGGTCGTGGTCTTACCCTTCTAAAGAGATACAGTCGGTGTATTCTACAGCCCAAGCCGATAGTCGGTGTTTGATGCAACCAGCAAAAGTTTTGTGTTCAAATCTTTTAAATTGAAATAAAAATGAATAGATTAATTTAAGTGACTATTGATGCGAGCGACAACAACTATTATGTATATTTTTACATAGCTCCGCAAACATCTTAAACCAGGCAAGAGTGGTTGATTTTAACGGCACGTCAACTCGTCTTGGGCTATTTCATGCCTAGAAGTTTGGGAATCGCGTTCATTGTACGTTCATATTTACATTTTTTTGTGTAGTTTTTTCTTGACTTTTTTGTTTTTGCGCTCGATCCTCCCTGATACGAATAATTTTTAAACATATCTACCTCTGGTAGCGTAATGGCTAGCAAGCTCGGCTAGCAAACCTACACAAGTGAGTTCGAGTCTCATTAGGCACCCCATTCATATTGCCTCGTGCTGCATCTAAGCAAAAAGCTTTGTAAATTACCATTCCGAGTCTGAGTGGACCTGGGTGTAATGGCAATAAAAGGGTACTCTACACTCTCCATATCTCCAGAACTGGAGCCTTACCATCAAATGCAGTTTAGTGGAACCATAAAACCCCATCTTTATGATGGTGGTTTTACAGTTTTACTAGGGATACAGTCAGTATATTTTAAGCCCTGCCGACCAGAAGTTCATGCCTTCGAGGGCATGTTGGTGTGGGTTATTTGTTTGTGTGAATCAGTTATTTGTAACTTGGAAATAAATAAGCTTTGCGCAGAGGCACAGCTAATGAGGATTTTCCGAGGTGTGGTTCTTGCCAGTTGAAAATAATTAGCAGGCTTCAATTTCTGTTTTAAATGGTCATATGCTTCCCTTTATTTTGTTATTGATATTGGTAAATAAAGAAAAAAGCGAAAAGAATCTTCCTGATATATTTCAGAATTGTAATGAGGGGAGGAGATAAAGAGACTGGGTTCGGTTAGTTGGTTTAATGTCATATGAACCCTTGATGGTTATTTAAAGCTAAATCCGGTTTATACATATATTATGTATGAATTTTAAGTAAATAGTTTGTAGGTAATATTTATTAAACGAGTCATTTGTTTTCACACATTCAAATGGTTTCAAGTATTGATATTAAACACTAATAATTGTTTTCGTTTTTTTTTAATCATTCATGGTTTTCGGACGATTGCCTTCATCTTTATTGTTATATTCACAACGCTTCGGCCGATATGTCCTCCGGCCTTCTTCAAGTGTTTCTTGTCGAAGTTGGGAGCCTACACAGAACTTCGAACCACGTCCCAAAATTTCTCTCTGAACTGGCCAGCAGGACACGTAGCATAACGCTTATCCTATTTACCACCCCCTCCGCTCGGGCAGGATATAACTCAAGGTCAATTTTTAAGCGGAGTTTAACTTGTTTGAATTCAGAGTTTCCCTTCTCCTAGACTAGTTGCCTCACCAAGGCTGAAGAACCCAGTCTTGCTAGAGAATTAAAAAAGCTGTGGAACATGAAAGTAACGATTGTGTCATTTGTGATTGGTACGTTAGGCACCGTAACTAAAGGATTATTAAAGGGCCTGGAGGACTTGGAAATTTGCGGACGGATAGAGACTATCCAAACGACAGCATTGCTGAGGACAGCCAGAATACTGAGATGAGTCCAGGAGACTTGAGGAGACTTGCTGTCACTCAAACTCCAGTGAAAAACCATCACCTAACACTGATTTGAAAAACTCTAAAGGAGTAAATAATAATAATAATAATAATAATAATAATAATAATGACCGACAAAGCTTCATTTAAATATTAAATAAAGAAAACAGCTTGGATGATAGCCAAGAGTCCTTGAGGCAAAAGAGGACATCAGTTCAAATCGAACTGAGAGCTAATTCCTTATCATATTAACCAACCCCTCCGCTCAGGCAGGATATGACACAAGGTCAATTTTTAAGCGGAGTTTAACAGGTTTGAATTCAGAGTTTTCCTTCTAGTTGCCTCACCAAGGCTGAATAACTAGTCTGTCCTACTATTTATCCATAGCTGGAGGGAGAATAATTGGATTCATACCTTTCCCAAGTGCTATGTGAAATGCGATCAGTCTCGTCCAGGATTTGAACTCGTGTCGCTGTGTCCATTTCCTACGACGATAACCATTACACCACGGACACCTCCAGAGAGCTAATTCCTTATTGTTACATTTGATATGCACTGGTCATCGATGTGGTAAAAATGAAGACCATTGGGAACATCAATTAAAATTCAAATAAACTAACAATGGAAAAAAAATACAAATCCAACGATTAATCACATAAAAAGTGAATATAGCAAATTAGGGCATAAAGAGTACATGGAAAGGTTATTCATTGGGAATTGTACCAGAAATTGAAATTCGACCATACAACCAAATAGTTGCGCAGTGGGCTGGGGCTGTAGAATACACCTACTGCTACTCTGCAGAGGGGTTAGCCCCCACCAATGATTGTCCTGCATATGACACTAAACAATCTGATGGTGAGGTTCCAGTAGTGCTGGGGCTTTAGGGAATGCAGAGAACCCCTTCATTATCTTTGCTCCCAGGTTCACTCTGGCCCGGAATGGTAGCACCTGATAGGGGGCTTATCTATGGGTTAAATAAAACTAACTGCATACTTACACTAAACTGAATTGTTTGAATTAGAACTGTTAGAATAAACTGAATAGCTTGAAATAGAAATGTTTTTTTACAATTAAACTGTACTTACATTTAAACAGCATGCTTTTGCTAAACTGAATTGTTTGAAATTGAACTGTTTTTGACACTGAAACTGTACTTACACTAAATTCAATTGATTAATATAGAACTGTTTTGACATTTAACTGTGAGTAAACAAAATCTGTACTTATACTAAACTGAATTAGCTGAATTTTAACTGTTTGAATTAACTGAATAGCTTGAAATAGAAATGTTTTTTACAATTAAATTGTGTACTCATACTAAACTGAATTGTTTGAAATAGAGTAGACTATTTGCATAAAAATGGATTTGGCATTAAATAACCAACAGAGGTTAATATGCCATAAAACCCAACCAACCAACCAATCATATCAAAGCAAGGATAGATAAGATGCAACAAAACAGCAGATATAGATTATGTGGTGATAGAAATGAAACGATCAATCACATAATAAGCGAATGCAGCAAACTATTACAGAAAGAATATTAGACAAGACACGACAGGGTGGGAGAAGTGATTATCAAGGAATTGTGCAAGAAGATTAAATCTGACAATGCACAACCCAGAATCTCAAACTCCTCTTGGATTCTGAGATACAAACAGATCACCTAATCTCGGCCAGACGACCAGATTTTTAATAATCAACAGAAAAAAAAAAGAGAACTTACTGAATTGTGAACTTTGCTGTCCTGGCTGACCACAGAGTAAAACTGAAAGAAAGCGAAAAGAAAGATAAGTACCTGGACCTGGCTAGGAAATTGAAAAAAAAACTGTGGTACATGAAAATGATAGTGGAACCAATTGTAATTAGTGCTCTTGGTACAGTCACCAAAGGACTGGTACAAGGACTTGGAAGACTTGGAAATAACAGCATTGTTAAAATCGCCCAGAATACTGAGAAGAGTCCTGGAGACTTAGGAGGACTTGCTGTCACTCAAACTCCAGTGAGAAACCATCAGCTAACGCTGGTGTGAAAAACTCGAAAAGGAGTAAATAATAATAATAATAATAATAATAATAACACCATACGAACAAATAGTATATTCACAACCCAGCAGCTGTCCTGGAGAATGACACACACAAACTCCAATGGGACTTTGACATACAAACGGATCACCTAATCTCGGCCAGAAAATCAGGCCTTATAGTAAGTAAGTAAAGTTGGCGATCAGAGTCAAGGGCAACCAGAAGGCTCCCTTTTCAATAGCTACTGCACCAAGGTGTAAGGGAGGGCGTTACTCCTTTCCCTGGATTGCTCCACTTCACCCTTGATACGTACCCTATATTGCTGAGTGTTAAGCAAGGATGTATCAAGTACCATCTTTAAAGTCTTTGGTATGACACGACCAGGGATTGAACCCAGGTCTCCTGGACCATTGGTGAACACTCTACCCACTAGCCAATGAGCCAAATCAACAAAAAAAAAGAGAACTTGCAAAATTGTTGATTTTGTGGTACCAGCTGACCGCAGAATAAACCTGAAAGAAAGTGAAAGGAGGGATAAGTACTGAGACCTTGCTAGGGAATAAAAAAAACTATGGAACATAAAGGTGACGATTATACCAATCGTGATTGGTGCATTTGGTACAGTAACTAAAGGACTATTAAAAGGACTGGAGGACTTGGAAGTTGGGGGATGAGTGGAGACCATCCAAACTACAGCATTGTTGAGTACGGCTAGAATACTGAGAAGAGTCCTGGAGACTTGAGGAGACTTGCTGTCACTCAAACTCCCATGAAAGACCATCAGCTAAAACTGATGTGAGAAATTCTAAAGGAGTAAATAATAATAATAATATACCGGTTGACCATTGAGTAAAATTCAAGGAAACCAAAAAGAGAGATAAGTACCAAGATCTTACAAGAGAAAAGAAAAAACTATGGACCGTGAAAGTGATGGTGATACCAATTGTAATTGGCACGCACAATACAGTCACAAACAGGTTGTTACAGGGACTGAAAGACTCAGAAATTAGAGGACGAGGGGAGATCACGCAAACTGTAGCTTTGTTGTGATCAGCCAGAATACTAAGAAAAGTCCTGGAGACTTGAAGAAGAGACATGCTATCACTCAGACTCCAGTGGAAAACCATCAGCTGACGCTGGTGTGAAAACACTCAAAGGAGAATAATAATAATAATAATAATAATAATAATAATAATAATAATAATAATACCAATTGTGATTGGTGTATTCAGTACAGTAACTAAAGGACTATTAAAGGCACTGGAGGACTTGGAAGTTGGATGACGAGTGGAAACCATCCAAACTTCAGCATTGTACGGCCAGAATACTGAGAAGAGTACTGGTGACTTGAGGAGACTTGCTGTCACTCAAACTCCAATGAAAGACCATCAGCTAAAACTGATGGGAAAAACTCTAAAGTAGTAGTAGTTGTTGTAGTAGTAGTAGTAGTAGTAGTAGTAGTAGTAGTAGTAGTAGGAGGAGGAGGAGGAGGAGGAGTGTAAAACCACTTGCCATTAATATTTTTGAAAGTCTTATTCATAGAATCACCACACATTTCCCCAATGAAGAAAATATAATAAAGAAAGAAACCTTTTATTTTCTCAATTTTTACCCTCAACCCATTGGATATCACCCAGGGAGATAAGAAGGAGAAAAAGTCAAAGGTTTAGTGTGAAAAATAAACTTTTAAGTGTATTTGGAATCCATTTGTATCAAACAAAATGTTGGGAATGTATAGCTGGCAGTTAGAAAGATGGAGAGGAGCAATAGGCGGAGGATGATAGGGATATAAATAATTATTTTCTTCAAAGAGTAGGTGGGGAGTTATTCATGGGGAAGATGGTGGAGGGGTAAAGAAGTCGGAGGAGGGGCGGTGCATATGACATAGGAAAAATGGGAAAAGAAAAAAGGAAAAGAATACATTACAAAAAAAGAAGAAAGGAAAAAGGAAAGAAAAATAAAGGAAAAGAAAAAGTAGAGAAAAGGCAATAAGGTCAAAGAAAGACAGAAAGAAAAAAAGAAAGAAAGAAAGAAAAAAGAAAGAAAGAAAATATGAGGAAAGGAAAGGGAAAGAAAGGAGGATAATGTTCCTGAAGGAAAGAAAAAAAAATCCTAGAGAGAAAGAAAAGGGGAAAAAACAGGATAGTATTTCAAAAAGAAAGAAAGAAAGAAAGAAAGAAAGAAAGAAAGAAAGAAAGAAAGAAAATATGAGAGAAAGAAGAGAGAAAGAAAGGAGGATAATATTCCTGAAGGAAAGAAAGAAAAAAAATCCTACAGAGAAAGAAAAGGGGAAAAACAGGATAGTATTTCAAAAAGAAAGAAAGAAAGAAAGAACAAAAGAAAGAAAGAAAGAAAATATGAGAGAAAGAAAAGAGAAAGAAAGGAGGATAATGTTCCTGAAGGAAAGAAAGAAAGAAAGAGCAAATGAAAAAAGAATGTTCATTACAAAGAAAGAAAAAAGAAAGAAAAAGCGATAATGTTCAAAAAAGAATAACAGAAGAAAGAAAGAAAGAAAGAAAGAAAAAAGAAAGAAAAAAGAAAGAAAGAAAGAAAGAAAGAAAGAAAGAGGAGAAAAAGAATAACAAGCAAATGAGAAAAGAAAAACCCATGAAGAAAAGAAAAAGAAAGTATAACAAAGAAAAAGAAAATGAGAAAAGGAAAGAGAGAAAGACAGAAAGATTGAGAATCTAAAAAGAAGAAGAAAAAAGACTGAAAGAAGAAAATTAACATACAGAAAAGAAAAGGAAGTAGAAATGAATAAAAAAATAAAAAAAAAAAAGAAAAGAAAAGAAAAACGTCAGACCAAGGAATGAATTAAGTGAAATTGAGAAAAACAAAAAAAATCACACCATCTTATCACCAAATTTCTCATCAAGAAGTTATAAACTTCTCATTGTTGATACGGAGAGTCATGAAAATTTGACAAAAATCTAAATTAGTCGAGAGGCAGAGGTGAGAGAAGGTTATGCAAGATAAGATGATCAAATTTACAAGAGGTTTCCCCAACAAAAGAAGGAGAAGAATGCAGCAGACAAAATCTTATCTCAACCATTGCAATTTTCTCTTCACACGTACTTTTTGTTATTTTCCTCACCTTTTCAGTATTTTTATTAAGTTTTTACCATTCATTTTTCTTCTTTTTCACAATTTCATTTCTTCTCTGTCATAGCAGCGAAATGTGTTTCTGAATTTAACACATGTTTCAAATTGGCGTATTCTTCTTTTGTTTGTAGGGAAATTTGTGGAAATAAGATTTTTTTTTCTCCTGATATAATGAAAGCCAAATCAGAAATAAAATAAATGAAACTTGATAAGGAGAAAAAAATCTGATGTTAAATAATTTCTTCTTCTTCTTCTTCTTCTTCTTCTTCTTCTTCTTCTTCTTCTTCTTCTTCTTCTTCTTCTTCTTCTTCTTCTTCTTCTCTATTATATTTTATAAAAATAACTAAAAAAAAAAAATTCAGGACACCCAAAATATTCCCTTCCTTTAGCATATTTTAATAAAGACCAATTTATTGGAAACCAGGAGCCTCATTATTTTCAAAACGTTGACTTTTTGACATCATCTTGGATATTGAAAGAAGAGAAACAGAAAAAGTGACAAATATTTTAATAGATATATATATCTGTATATGTCCTTAATAATATAAGCCTATATATGTACACTCTCCATCATACACACATATAGGTGTTAAGCATATATATATATATATATATATATATATATATATATATATATATATATATATATATATATCAGACACATGTTTTTATGCCCATGCACACATACATACATTCTTAGTAATATATGTCTTGTGTTGCATGTGTGTGTGTGATTGGGGAGTATAAGTCTATAGTTAATGAATTAGAAATGTTACTTAAAATTGTAATATATATATATATATATATATATATATATATATATATATATATATATATATACATATATATATATATATATATATATATATATATATATATACCCCTCTGCACAGGTAGCATGTGACACAAATTCAATTTATAAGCGGGTATGGTTTAGTTTAGTTTGGTTTTATGGCACATCAACCATTGTAGGTTATTTAATGCCAAATCCATTTTTATACAGATCTATTTAAAACAATTCAGTTTAGCACAAGTACACAGTTTAAATGTCAAAAACAGTTCTATTTCAAATAATTCATTATTGTTTTTCATTTACATACAAAATAGTTCTAATTTAGACAATTCAGTTTAGCATAAGCCCATAGTTCAATTTGACCCATAGATACGACCCTCATCAGGTGCTTCCACTCTGGGCCACAGTGGACCTAAGAACAATGGCAATAACGAGGTACTCCACATTCCCCAAAGCTCAAGTGTTACTGGAAAACAACCATCAGATTGCTTAGTGTCATATCCAGGAAACTCGTTCGGGGAGTTTTACCCCTGTGCACAGCGGTGGACTGCAGAATCTTAGTAAGTGGGTTATGTTCACTTTCGGACCAGTATCCTTGGGAAAGTTATGAACTCCCTTATCCTCCCAGCATTCCCAAAAGCTCCAGCATTACTGGAACCCCACTATCAGATTGTTTAGTGTCATATCCAGGACACTTGTAGGGGGAGAGTTTTACCCCTGTGTACAGATGCAGTCGGTGTATTCTACTGCCCCAACCGACCAGAGAAATAGTTAGATTCATACCTTTCCCAAGGGTATTAGCACTTTGTGAAAATGCAACCAACCTTGTCTGGAATTTGAACTCGGGGTGCCGTGTCCACTTATCATAATGAAAACTATTTCATCACAGGGGATCTCCTCATGGTTAAACAGCTGGACTGCTGAGTCCTAGTAAGTGGGTTCAAAATCCAGTAATCCTAGTATGTTCACTTTCGAACCAGTACCCTTGGGAATGGTATGAACCCCCTTATCCTCCAAGATATAAGTTAGACAGTACCAATTCTATACTTCTAAAAGGATGGATTTGGCATTAAATAACTCAAGACGTTTGATATGCCATTAAACAATAAAACCAAATCTATTTCATCACAATCACTTATGTATATATACAATATATATATTTGAAAAGTGTACATTTTGGTAGCAAGTTTTTATTAAGATAAGTTTAATTAAAAATGATGGAATATTGTTAATTATTTTTAATTGTTATTTTTCAAGTCTTCTCACCGGGTGATAAATCTGGGACAATACAGAGCATGTAAAAAGTCATCAGACGAGACGGAGAATATACCAACAATATTCTCCGCCGAAATAAATTTATTATGACGGCTTAACCGAGTTTGAGTCTCCATTTAATTATACTATATATATATATATATATATATATATATATATATATATATATATATATATATATACACTGAATACAAACAATATATTACCCATTAAGGTGGGGCTATAGCATACACTGATTGCACCACTGCAGAGGGGTAAGACCTCCTCTACCAGTGTCCTGAATATGACACTAACAAGGTTCCAGTAATGCTGGAGCTGTGGGGAACACGGAATACCCCATCATTGCCATCACTCCCTGGTCCATTCTGGCCCAAATTGCTAGCACCTGATAGGGTCCTATCTATGAGTCAAATAGAACTAAACTGTGTATT
>CAUZXS010005955.1:25000-50000 GCA_963585895.1 Sepioteuthis lessoniana
TATATAATGCCTCCATGCTTAGCTTAATATATATAATATATATATACATATATATACAGGATTACGCGAAAATTTACCACCCACCATTCTAAATACATTCTTGAGTCCCTAATTATACAATCATTACCATAGCCTGTAGGTCTCACAACTGAATTCTGCACTATTTAAAACTTTACAGCAGTAAAGACCGTCCGATTGACAACAATGGGAATAAAAATCATGAACGTTTTCAGAAGGGCTCATGAGCTAAGATTAGGATGAGTAAGCTAATGCGACAACCAGACATTGTGCTTCAACCCTACATTGGTTCGTGAATCAACCAATGCTTCCAGCTATTACACTGCTGTTTTCTTCAGTACTTTAAAATATGTATAAAATCAGATCTGGAATATTTTTGGTTTGGTTTTGTTTGGTTTTATGGAACAGCAACATTAGGTTATTTAATGCCAAATCCATTTTTATACATATTAACAGTTCTATTTCAAACAATTCAGTTTAGCGTAAGTACACCGTTCAAATGTCAAAAACAGTTCTATTTCAAGCTATTCAGTTTAGTCAACAAGTTAAATAGTTCCAAGAATTGCCATGTGTCACAAACAATTTAAACATCTCTCATTTATATACATACAGTAAAATGTAAAAACAGTTCTATTTCAAATAATTCAGTTTAGCAGAAGTAAACAGTTTAGTTCAATTTGACCAATAGATAGGACCCTTATCAGGTGCTAACACTCCTGGTCAGAGAGGACCTGGGAGTGATGGCAATGAAGGGGTAAAAAACCAAATCTGAAATACCAAATTCACTGGCAGACATATTCCTTTTATAATATTTACTTTTGCCTCACTGGAGCAACAAAAAGAAATGTATGTGCATATATATATATATATATATATATATATGCACATACACTAGTATGTACAAATACACATGAGTGTATCAGTTGATCTTTACTTTCAATAATTGGTATAAAAATTAATTTGCATTTTATATTTCAGTGTGGACATAAGACACACAGACAGAAATGCACACACACACACACACACACACACACATATATATATATATATATATATACATTTGAGGCCACACACACACACACACACATGTAGCAGAAAGAACTTTGTATTTTTGTTTGGCGCATTAATTAATTTGACCGTTAAGGTCGACGCATATTTTCACCCAATCAGGATGACTTATCCTATTCAGCCCGGACTATTTTTCTGGGCAACACCAAATTGGGGAAAGCCTGCTAAACACTTTCTCTTCCTCAGAAGCTTTCGAATTGGGCAGACGTAATTACTGTCCACTCTTCTTTTAGCAGCAGCATCACACCACCATGAGGAAACAATCTAATTTATGGACCTCTTGAATCTAGTCTCTTAGACCAAGGGTTCCCAGTTGAATATGAATTAGATGAATTCAATATGCCACACACAGGAACAACTTTACGTCCCCTCCAGCTTTGCCTATGTCGACTGCGACGCAAAATACCGCTTCAACAGCCAGCCACTTCATCCCGGGGCAACATTTTCTGGAGACATTCACACTTCTCTCCCCAAACGACCAGGACCACGCATTCATGGGTGACTACATCATTCCTGTCCTTAACCAGCAAACACAACCTTTCCTTCACCTATGGCGACCATACATCACTCACACATTCAACAATGCCTTAACCTAACGATGTACATTTCGCTCAGGCATTTAGCTGCTAAAATGCCCTCTCAACTCTATAACAACTTCATTTCCTTCCTTCCTTCCCACGAGACTTGCAGCATAAACAAAAATCCTTTATTCCATGCTGTCATTAAAACCTATCATAAAAACCTTACAGCATCTTCGTGTTCTCACTCCTTTACTTTCCAACAACATTTAGCGAGGAAATAAACAACATAATAACACATGTAACGATATCCTATGCTAAAAACACATATATCAATAGTGTTTAATATTTCATTTATATCTGTCTATATTCAAATATTCCTATACATATATATATGTATATATGTGTTTGGGATGGTGAGTGTATATGTGGTAGTGTAGGTGTGTGCGTGTGTGTGGATGACATTCTTATATATATATATATATATATATATGCATGTGTGCAGGTGGGTGTGTATGTGTGTGGATGAAATAGATAATATAGAAAGAAGATATATTCACATGTATGTAATCGACCTTAATCGAGGGTGACTCGAAGGCGCCCTTTTCAATTGCTACCTCACCAAGATGTAGAGGAGGCAGCTACTCCTTTCCCTTGACTGGACCACTTTACCCTTGATCCCTACCTTTTATTGCTGTATGATAAGCATGGAGGCATCAAGTACCATTTCTTTTAATCTTTGGTATGGCTTGACCTGGGATTGAACCCTGGTCTCCCGGACCATTGGCGAACACTCTAACCATTATGGCAATGTATATGTACATATGCATAAAATCTGAGTACATTTATATATGAAACAAGACTCTTTACTTATTTATTTATATCTGTTCGCCATTTATATATATATATATATACTCTCTCTCTCTCCCTCTCTCTCTCTCTCTCTCACACACACACACACACACACACATATATATATATATACATCTTTATGTGAATACGTCTTCTATATATATATATATATATCTTTAATCAAACATGTTTAAAAGCAAAAATTCTGCACATACACATGCAGATAGATAGATAGATTTAAATATACTCATGCATTCTTTTTTCTTCAAACTCTTCATTAAAATAACACACATAACTTGATACAATATGAACATTTTTTTTTCTTTTTTTCTTTAAATCTATTCATCACCCCAACCTAACCAGCCATCAGCCTTTTTAGCTTTCTATAAATTATTTCATCATCTCTTCTGTAATTATCTATGTAAACACACCAGGGTCCCATCATTAAATTCACTCTTCGCTGAACAAAAGTCAATCTAACACATGACAAATAAATTTGGAGAGAAAAGAAAAAAGATATGTCAGGTTATTTCTTTTATTTGATTTTTTTTCTTTTTTTTTTTCCTTTTATCTTTCTTCCTTTTTTAATTTTAATTTCGGTTGGGAAATTTGTCTAGAAAGAATAATGTCTTCTACATGCTACGTCAGGCTCCTTGAATTTGGAAGGATACATACCAGGAATTTTTTTTTTTTTTTAAGATGATCAGATTTTTAGAAGCAAGTCTCAAATAGTTCCCAGAACAACATTAGGGTGTCCTCGTGGTGTAATGGTTAAAGAAATGGACTGTGGAATCATAGTAAGCGAGTTCGTACTCCAGTCGCGCTATTATGTTCACTTTCGGACAAATACCCTTGTGAAAGGTATGAACCCCCTTATCCTCCCAGCTATGGGTTAAATAGTACCACTACTGTTCTTCTAGGAAAATGTCTTTGACTTTAAATAACCTACAAAGGTTGATATGCCATAAAACAAAGAAACCAAAACAACATTCTTTGCCTCTGAATCTATTGCCGCACAATCCAAAATATGGAGAAAGTCAGAATGTTTTTAATGTTGCTTGATGAAAAAGCTACACAAGGATTCTGCATGCTATTTTGGACAAGTTTTTGGAGCAGCACACTACAAAACTGCAGCTGCATGGCCATCTATCTCTCATCTTACAAATTATCAAAAAAGAAAAAGGTGTGCAAAACATGCTGGAAAAGTAAAAACAATATTTCACTTATTTCTCTGAAGGACCCAGACACTTTTGGAAATTGTGGATTTGATATATATGCATCCAATTATTCTTCCCTTTAGCTATGGAAAAATAGGGTAATGTTAGCATGGCAACCAGTCTATTGACCTTGTGTCACATCCCTGTTCATGGTGGAGGGCTGTTCAACCAGCAAAAACTTACATTCATCAGAAACTGGATGCTGTCTTGACAACCTACCTGGTGAAATGCCCAATAGGGACAGATGGTGTGAGAGAGTCAAATTTATCCCTGCCGTTGGCATGCCTTGGAGATCAAAATACTTAACACTGCTTGGTTTAGGTACATGGTTTAGTATATCGTCATATAGACAAAATTTTGTCACGTATTCAAAATTGAATCGAGAAAATAATATAATCATGTTGGTAGAATTTATCCGACATTGTTTTGAAATCATAAAAGCAAGGTAACTCACAGTCAATTATGATTTGTGGATTAGGGTTGGGTTAATTGCCCAGTTCTTGAGGTGCCTCTATAGAGGGGTTCCAACAGAACTGAGCAATTTTTCTCCCCCTTCCACCTACTACTAAGAGGCTTGCTTCCAGCAGGCCACCCCACATTAAATTGACCGTGTATCACATTCTGACCTTGTGGAGAGCTTCATAAATTCTGCTGATCTAAACGGAACTGAATATCTTTTGAAATAGATATTTTTGCATATATTACCCAGTTGGCTGGGACTGTAGAATACACCGACTGCTTCTCTGCTGAAGAGTAAGACCCCCCCCCCAACAAGTGTCCTGGATATGACAATAAACAATCTAATGTTGAGGTTCCAGTAATACTGGAGCTTTGGGGAATGTAGATTACCCTTTTATTGCCATTGCTCCCATGTATACTTTGGCCTGGAGTGGTCGCACCTGATAGGGTCCTATCTATGGGTCAAATAGTACTAAACTGCATACTTATGCCAAATGGAATTGTTTGAAATAGAACTGTTTTTACATGTAAGTATATGTAAACAAAAACTATACTTATACAAAACTGAATTATTAAAATTAGAATTGTTTGACTAAATTGTATAGCTTGAAATAGAAATGTTTTTGACAATTAGACTGTATACATATACCTGACTGAATTGTTTGAAATAGAACTGTTTTTGGTATTACAATGGGTTTGGCATTAACTTAGAAAAGTTGATATGCCATAAAACCAAAACAATCAAACAAACAAACTTTTCATATATATATATATATATATATATATATATGTGAGTGTGTGTGTGTGTGTGTGTGTGTGTGTGTGTGCATACATATACATATGAATTCTCAAATCCAGGGAATCTATTATCTCAAAATAAGAGACCCAATTGGCAAAACTGATTGCAACTTTGTAATCACTGCCCACTGGGACTGGAGAATTCACTGACAGCATCTCTGCGGAAGTGTAAGAGCCTCTCCACCCGTGAGAGTTCTGGATAGGACATGAAACTATCTTATGGTCTAGCTCCAGTCTGAAAGCTTAGGGGAATGTGGAGTACTCCTTCATTGTCATTACTCCCAGGTCCACTCTGACTCTGAGTGGTAGTATCTGTTAGGGTCCCATCTATGGGTCAAATAGATCATTTACTATACTTGAAACCATTTAAATGTGTGCAAACGAATTATTAATATCAAATTGAATTATTAGAATTAGATATGCAATACTCGAAACCATTTAGAATGGTTTGTGTCGGCAATGCAAGAAAGTATTTAACTGTGCAAAAAAATGATTAATAATGTATTGAATTATTTGTATTTGCAATGATTGAAACCATTCAATTAAAGCAAATAGAAGTATTAATGTTAGATAAGAATCTTTGAACTATTTAATAGTGTGTAAAGAAAAAAATCAGTATTAAACTGAACTATTAGTGTTGAATAGAAATACGTGAAACCATTTAACTGTGTGCAAACAAATAGCAATACTTCAAATGAATCAGGTTAAATTGAATTACCAGTATTACATAGCAATACTTGGAACCATTCAACTTTGTTCAAATAAATGAATATTACTGAATAAAATGATCAATCTTATATAGCCATACTTGAAACCATTTAATTGTAAGCAAATAAAAATAATAATGTTTAATAGAAATACTTGAAACCACTAATTTGTAGTCAAACAAATCATTGATACTAAGGGTGTGACTTTGTGATGTAATGGTTAAAGAGATGGACTGAGGAATTGTAGAAAGCGAGTTCGAACTCCAGTCACGCTATTACATTCACCTTCGGACAAATACCCTTGGGATAGGTATGAACCCCCTTACCCTTCCAGCTATGGGTTAGATAGATCTAATGTTATTCTTGAAGGAGGGCTTTGGCATTGAATAACCTACAAAGGTTGATATGCCATAAAACAAAGAAACCAAACCAAACAATTAATACTAAATAAAATTATTTGTATCTTAGTATTTAACTGTGGGCAAGTAAAGGACTGATGTTAAATCGAATAATTGATATTACATAACAATCTTTGGAATTATTTAACTGTGAGCAAATGAATAAATAATGTTTAATAGAATTAAAAGAGTTAAATAGCAATACTTGAAACCATTTAACTGTGTGCAAAGAAAACTATTAATATTAGAGAGAAATACTTGAAACCATTTGGCTGTACGAAAAAATGAGTTCCTACTCATTTAAAAATGTTACCTACAAAATCTTTGTTTATATATATATGTGTGTATGTGTGTGTGTTTCATATTGACCCTTGACCGATTGCATATGTGTAAAAAAAGAACCCAGTCTGCCCTACTATTTACTCATAGTTGGAGGGAGAATAATTGGATTCATACCTTTCCCAAGGATATTAGTGCTATGGGAAATGCAATCAGTCTCGTCCAGGATTTGAACTCGAGTCCATTTCCTACAACGATAACCATTACACCACGGGCACCTCCAGACCGGACCTGAGTTATTATTGTGAATAAATAATAAAGTTTTTTTTTTTACCTTGAGCTTAATTAGATTTCAGATAATGATCCAATGTCAAATTTACTTGTGACATGACTTGATATCCCATCAACTGGATCTATCTAAGCACTTTCTTAATCAAATGTATGGCTGTCTATTAAATATGTATGCAGTGCGAATAAACGTTCTAAGAGAGTATTGAACCAATACTCAAAGGATAACATTTCTTTGAAGTTAACAACTTCAAGAACACAAACTCAACACAATTTGATAATTAGTAATAATCAATACATGATTTTACCTTAATTAAAATAAAGGTGTGCATAGATAGATAGATAGATAGAAGTAAAAAAAAAATAAAGGTTAAGTTTCTTTGTTTAATGGCATATCAACCTTTGTAGGTTATTTGATGCCAAAGCCATTCTCCTGGAAGAACAGTAGTGGTACTATTTAACCCATAGCTGGAACGATAAGGGGGTTCATGCCTTTCTCAAGAGTATTTGCCCGAAAAAGTGAACGTCATAGCGCGACTGGAGTACAAACTCGCTTACTGCGATTTCACAGTCCATCGCTTTTAACCATTACACCACGAGGACACCCCTCCCAGAAAGGTAAAGTTAGCGAACGTAGTCGACGGTGACTCGAAGTCTCTCTTTTCGATAGCTACTACACCAAGGTGGAGGGGAGGGGGCTACTCAATTCCCTGGATTGCTCCACTTTACCCTTTATCCGTACCTTATAATGCTGAATGTTAGGCAAGGAGACATCAAGTACCATTTTTTGAGTCTTAGGAGTGACTTGACCTGGGATTGAACCCAGGTCTGCTGGGCTATTGGCGAATACTCTAACCATTATGCCAACGTCCAGTAAAAACACACACACACACACACATATATATGTATATATATATATATATCACCCGTTTGCCAGGATCTTCAGATGGGATTTAAAATATTTTTTCTACATTTAACCTTTATATCTAGTGATAACGAAATAGAAATATAGAAATAAAAATAGATATAAATCAATTCCGAAAAACTGACGGAAATTAAGCAAAAAAAGGAAATCACTCATTACAAATCGGAGAATTTTTTGTGCTGTGGAGGATCTTAACAAAGAAATATTACTAATTTGATTTTTAATATTTAAATATTTAAATTGAGATACGTGAATCGTTACGAAAGTTAGAGATATTCCCCTAAGTTAACGTTTAAAAGAAGTGATTTTTTAAAATCCCATATGAAGATCACGGCAAACGGGTGAAATAAATTTATAATGAAATATACCAATTGATTTTCTTGTTTCTTAGTGGTATGTTACTATGCATAAGCTTATTTATATAGGTTTACATATATAATAAACTTTGAATTAGACTCTCAAATTGGAGAATCAGTATATATTACCAAATATAGACTCTCAAATTGGAGAATCAATATATATTACCATTTAAGTATATCTACAGAATAAATTATTATTATATATATATATATATATATATATATATATATATATATATATATATATATATATATGAGTATTTTGTAATTTGCTTGAAGCATTGCACAAATGATCTTATTTTATTACATTGTATTGATTTAGTACATCACTTGTACTCCTATGGACCCCCACACATGGCCGTGCAAAAGCAGGACGACCAGCACGAACATACATTCAGCAGCTATGTGAGGATACGGGATGTTGTCCTGAAGACCTGCCTAGGGCGATGAACGATAGGGAGGAGTGGCGAGAGAGAGTCAGGGATATCCGTGCTACCAGCGCGACATGATGATGATGATGATTGATTTAGAAGGTTATTGCAACCAGAAATAATAATTATTTGGGTCAAATTAATTTCAAAGTAAAAACTTCATCATCAGTGACGTTTTTAAAATGAACAATACAATACAATTGTATATATATATATATATATATAGAGAGAGAGAGAGAGAGAGATGTGTGTGTGTGTGTGTGTGTGTGTGTGTGTGTGTGTGTGTGTGTGTGTGAAATATCTGAAACCATGGAAGAGCGATAAATCATAAAAAAACAATCATCAAAAAAAGGATTTAGAAAAAAAAATTAATTTTACGAAAAATATTAGAGAAAATTTCAACTGTCCAAGAATTTTTTCGTTGTAATGTAATTAAGAAATGCTAATTCCAATAAAATTTTAAACTGTTGGAATCAAAAGAAATTTTGCTTCTGAGTAACATTCAAGCTTTGAATTAAGGATTAAAAATCATGCAAGTTTGTAATGACCAAGTCAACCCCAAATAAATCAAAGCCTAATAACCATATATAATCTATAATTAAACAGATTCAACACCTCTGTTTGAAGACACCAAAATAAAAATGAAAATATTGTAGGGAGAATGTTTAAAAAGATTAATCGCAACTTATATATATATATATATATATATATATATATAAAGGTGTTTTGAGAAAGTGTTTTCTATTTTCTGGTAGTTTGGTGTTGTTCTCATGTAAAGAAACCCGATGATTCACAGCCTACTACCGAGCATACTTATATGAAATAAATACAAAAAGTACTACATTGATTTGCGGACCAATCAATTTTAATACATATATATATATATATACATATGAAAGTTCAACAAAAGTTATTAGAAAAATATATTTCTTCTGTATTATTTATTTTTGATTATTCTCAATAAGTTTCAACCCTAAGTCATCACCAGGAGAAAAGTTTCAGAGAACAAAGTTTTGAAAGTGCTGATATGCTATGATATATATATATATATATATATATATATATATATATATATATATATATATATATATATATATATTCATATCCGTGCTACCAGCGCGATATGATGATGATGAGATTGGTTACTTAACCAAGGCAGAAGAACTCAGTCTGCCCTACTATTTAGCCATTGCTGGAGGGAGAATAGTTGGATTCATACCTTCCCCAAGAGTATTAGCACTTTGCCAAATGCAAATAGCCTTCTCCTAAATTTGGACTCAGGTCTCCATGTATATTTAATATGACGGTAACCATTACACTGAGAGCACATCCATATATATATATATATATATATATATATATATATATATATATATATATATATATATATCCTTTGTCAGTTATCCCTGTTATATCAAAACCATAGCAATACAACTGGATTTGCTTTATTTTTTCACATATATATCCAGACTCATATATACACGTATATATACATTTATATTCAGACTTATATATATATATATATATATATGTGTGTGTGTGTGTGTGTGTGTGTGTGTGTGTGTGTGTGTGTGTGTGTGTTGGTTGTGGTCCTGCAATAACTCACAATAGATATAACAGCTTAAATATGTTATTGCCTCAGCAAGTCAACTCAAGAAAAATAGATTGTTTACTTACATCTTTTTCTACTCTGATAATATATTGAAATGATTTCCCTAAAAGATATTGGCTGACGATATCATATCAAATAGCCAATAACTATAAATTACCGAAAGAAAACAATCGAACAAACAAACAAAAAAACGACTTGTTTATTATTAAATCGTCTTTGATAAATTGCCTTTTTAAAAGATTGTAAAGATTTTTTCTTAGAATACCTTTTCTACTGGAATAGAGAAATATTAATTACTAAAATGAATATTTGAAAATTTAATTATTTCCTTTGTCAGTGCTGTTAATTCAGTTGTTAATATCAGTCATACACAGTACTGGATAGATAATGAAATCAAACAATTAAAAAATGAATATTCAGAATTGTTTAAAAATGAACGTTTTCAGAAACTTCCTACTTTTGGTATTTCTGTGAATTTTCTTTTTAGGAAATTACAACTTTGTACTGGAAGTAAGGGAACTTAGACAACAATAATAATCAAGGAAAATAATCACTTCCCACATATTTGATTTGGTTTGGTTTGGTTTGGTTTTATGGCATATCAACGATTGTTGGTTATTTAATGTCAAATCCTATTTATACATATATATTAAATATATATGATTTGGTTTGGTTGGATTTTATGGCATATCAACCATTGTAGGTTATTTAATGCCAAATCCTCTTTATACATATATATTAAATATATATGATTTGGTTTGGTTGGGTTTTATGGCATATCAACCATTGTAGGTTATTTAATGCCAAATCCTCTTTATACATATATATTAGATATATATGATTTGGTTTGGTTGGGTTTTATGGCATATCAACCATTGTTGGTTATTTAATGTCAAATCCTCTTTATACATATATATTAAATATATATGATTTGGTTTGGTTGGGTTTTATGGCATATCAACCATTGTAGGTTATTTAATGCCAAATCCTCTTTATACATATATATTAAATATATGATTTGGTTTGGTTGGGTTTTATGGCATATCAACCATTGTAGGTTATTTAATGCCAAATCCTCTTTATACATATATATTAAATATATATGATTTGGTTTGGTTGGGTTTTATGGCATATCAACCATTGTAGGTTATTTAATGCCAAATCCTCTTTATACATATATATTAGATATATATGATTTGGTTTGGTTGGGTTTTATGGCATATCAACCATTGTAGGTTATTTAATGCCAAATCCTCTTTATACATATATATTAAATATATATGATTTGGTTTGGTTGGGTTTTATGGCATCTCAACCATCATAGGTTACTTAATACTAAATCATCTTTATACATGTATATTAAATATATACAATTTGGTTTGGTTTGGTTTGGTTTGGTTTTATGGCATATCAGCCATTGTAGGTTATTTAATGCCAGATCCATTTTTATAGATATAAACAGTTCTATTTCAAACAATTCAGTTTAGTATAAGTCTACTTTTTTTGTTAACACAAAGCGAAATGGCAAAACAATTCTATTTTAAACAATTCAGTTTAACATAAATACAGTTTCAATGTCACAAACAGTTCTAGTTCAAACAAATCAGTTTAGCAAAAATACACAACTTCAATGTCAAAAGAAGTTCTCTTTCAAACTATTCAATTTAACAAAAGTACATAGTTTACATAAATTTATAATCCTAATATAACCGATCTTTGTTTTTTTCTTGAAAGAAAGTATTGCTCTGTAATATTAATTACATTGAGCTCTCTACCAGGAAAATTTAAATGTTCAGCTTTTGAATGATTTTCTTGTCCTGAAGGAATTACACCCAACTCTGGTTTAACTGGACCGAATAATACCTATATATATATATATATATATATATATATATATATATATATGCAAATTTCATTAAACATAATAGACATTTTATGTCTACATATTTTCTTCTGGATCCGTTCGAATTCCCGTGTTACTTTTATCGTATTCGGGGGGGAATTGATTTATGTATTGTCCATAGTTGTATGCATCCCTTGTACTTTCAACTACCCTGTCGAGGAGACTTACAATGCACCTTTCTGACACAAGTTCAATAGCTCAGCATTTTAAAAAAACATTCATGCCCAACAACACAACTACGAAAAATTCTCACCGACAACACAACAATACTAGAACATCAAAATAATAAACCAAAACTTCAGATTCTCGAAGCACTACATATTAGAATCCTGCAACCAGCACTTAATAGAATTAATTTTCAAACAGTGCTAATGTACTTAAATGTCTTTAGCTACTGGCACTACTTATAGAATTACATTTAAAAAGCAAACGCCATAATCTTCAACGGCAAAGACACCCTTACACAGTTGTAATATGCTAAAACAAAACTTACATCACTTTTGTAATAGATCCTCCCCTGATGATGGCCCAAAGTCGGGCAGAAAGTACTAGGGATGCATACAACTATGGACAATACATAAATCAATTCTCCCCGAATACGATAAAAGTAATACGGGAATTCGAACGGATCCAGAAGAAAATATGTAGACATAAAATGTCTATTATGTTTAATGAAATTTGCATTAACGAAGAAATGCTGCCTAAATACACACACACACACACACACACACACACACATATATATATATATATATATATATATATATATATATTCATCTATGAATATCTCACACACTTCTTTTACAGTTTTATTAAGGCCCTCACTGTTCTGTTTGATGTATCAAAATAAAACTGCAAAATCCAATAATAGTTTTTCTTTTCACATTTCCTTCGATGATTGACTTTGTTTTAAGCAATTCTTAGCATACTCCCAAGACAAAAATCCGAACATCTGTGAAGGTTCATATAAAGAAATTATTTTTGATACGTGATATGACATTTCTCCCTGAAATCTTCTGCTTTGGTATTTATAAAAAAAATTTAATTCTATTTTTTTTTTCTTTTTTAATTTAACTTTTCTCTCAAAAACAAAAAAAAAACATAAAAGGGGGTAAAGAAAAAAGTCAAAGCAGAATATCTTGAAAGCCTAAATGGGAACGTAAAACAAATACCAAAAAATTAAGTTCATGTTAACAGATAGACTGGCTCATTGGCTTAGTGGGTAGAGTGTTCGTCCATGGTCTGGGAGACCTGGGTTCAATCCCAGGTCACGTCATACCAAAGACTTTAAAAATTGTACTTGATACCTTCTTGCTTAACACTCGGCAATATAAGGTACGTATCAAGGGTAAAATGAAGCAATCCAGGGAAAGGAGTAGCGCCTTCCCATACAACTAGGTGCAGTAGCTATTGAAAAGGGAGCCTTCTGGTCGCCTAGAAACTAATTTCTAGGCGACCAGAACTATAAGTAAAAAAAAAAAAAAAAGTTGGCGACCTTAGTAGCAGGTGACCCGAAGGCACCCTTTTCAATAGCTACTACTCCTAGGTGTAGGGAAGGGCGCTACTTATTTCCATGGATTGCTCCACTTTACCCTTGATCTTAACCTTATAATTCTGAGTGTTAAGCAAGGAGGCATCAAGTACCTTTTTTTGAATTTGGTATGACTCGACCAGGGATTGAACCCCGGTGTCCCGAGCCATTGGCGAACACTCTACTCATTAGACCAATGGCCGAAAAGCAGGTAATGATAACATGGAAGCAAAATAAAAATGTTACAAAACACATAAACTTTGAGTGGCAAACCAAACAAATAAATTTTTAAGAGTTTAAATTCACTACGCTAAAAAGATCATTTTATTTGCCCGAAGATTTGAGTTTGTTTGGGTTTTATGGCATATCAACCTTTGCAGGTTATTTAATACCAAATCCATTATTATACATATAAACTGTTCTATTTCTAACAATTCAGTTTTGGATAAGTACGCAGTTTAGCTCTTTTTTACCCATAGTTAAGACCCTATCAGGTACTTCCACTCCGGGCCACAGTAGACCGGGGAGAGCGATGACACTAAATGGGTACACCACATTCCCCAAAGATCCAGCATTGCTTGAGCCTTACCATCAGATTGTTTAATGTCATATCTAGGACACTCGTTGGAGAAGTCGTACCCCTCTGCAGAGAAGCAGTCGATGTATTCTACAGTCTCCGCCGACGGGGCAAGATAATTTGAGATAACGTAACGTAATTCAACGGCTCATAGAAAATTGAAATTGAATTAGTAAATAAATAAATAAATAAACCAGACAGTCTCTGAATGGCCAGGTCAAAGCACTCGTGGTAATTAAAAATTTCTAGAAAAAAAAAAAACAGGGCTTTCAAACTTTCTGCGCAGGCGGTGAACCAGCGGAAACGGATACGTTTCTGTCCCCGACACGCAGGCGGAAGTCAGGAGACAGCCCGTTTTTTCGAGACACAGATTTGAAGCGACCGGCGTAGAAAAAAGTCAGAGCTAAATTTTATCCCAGGAGGGGCTACGACTTTTTAATAGAAATATTAACCAGTCCTTGTCTCTCTTACCGGACAACTCACGGTAGCGAGTCAGCTATAAACCCTGAAAGAAAATACTAAAGTGTCTGGTGTTGTTTTTCTATATCAACCCTCGCGTTGTAGTCCAACACGTTACCCACTACACTATATATATATATATATATATATATATATATATATATATATATATATATATATATATATATATATATATATATATATATATATATATATATATATATATATATATATATATATATATATATATATATATATATATATATATATATATATATATATATATATATATATATATATATATATATATATATATATATATATATATATCCTTGATTAAATAATATAGACACATTTTCTCTACATAATTTTATTAGATCCTTTTAAGTTTCTTAATAAGCGTTTTGGTTTTAGGTTGGAATTTGTAGATGAATTTACCTAAATTGACCGAGCGCATTCGGACCTTTCATAGGTTATTATCAGGGGTTGCTTGCATGTGTAAAGATTGTTTTTTAAAGAGGTTTTTTTTTTGTAAAATTACAAAATTACGTAAACTTATCGTTGGATTAAACTGAGATGCTGATGACATCCAACGAATTTAAAACAGAACGTTATCTACAGAAATTGAATATTATCAAGAAAAACAGAATATTAACAAAAAAAAGACTTAAGACATTCCAAGACATTGTCGCGATTTTCAAAGTTAATTCTATTAATTCTATTTTGGTTTTGTTTTGTTTTGTTTTGGTAAATTTATCCACCAATTCCAACCTAAAACCAATACACTTATGAGGAAACTTGAAAGGATCTTAATGAAATTATATAGACAAAATGTGTCTTCATTATTTAATCAAGCATTCTTAAATGAAAGACTGCTGCCCAACTACACACATACACACACACACACACACACACACACACACACACACACTCTACTCACTGGACCAATGAGTTATATATATATATATATATATATATATATATATATATATATATATTCCGAAACCGCTATAGATTTTTTTAGCAGCTAATAGATACTCTTCTCAAAGAGAAATCCAAAATGAATCTTTGCGTAACTCTTTTTGATAAATTTGAACTCCGCAGTAACTGAATATAGTAACCAGTTATTCACTTTATTTCAAATGTATATCAAATCGAGTTTTTATGAAAGGTTTTTTGAACACATTTATAATCTTCTGTGTTTAAAGATAAAAAATAAACGTTAATTTCTGTTCCAAATTTATTAAAGTCTCTACTTGAATAGAAATAATTTTTTTCCTGTTTTTATATATAGTTTTTTAACGCACATAGCTAACATCTTGAGGCAAACCAGTATGCCAAGGTGTATAGTTTAGAAAACACTAGTGTATATAAAATAATATTTAAAAAATTGTACATGTGTCATATTCTATTTATGACACGGACTCTTTAAGCTTTTAAACTGTTTGTATTTCCCTTACGCATTTAATGTATAAGTCCGAGAAAGAATGTTCTTTTTTTGTTATAGCATTTTTTCTTTTAAATTTTATTTACAGCTTGCTATTTTATGCTAACCTCAAAGGTATTTATCGAATGTGAGCTTTATAGGGGGTAAGTCTTTAAACAACTTAAAGCCTCTCACAAAAAGAATTTCACTTAAACGCATTTTTTCTTCTTCTGAATACAGATACCCACTGAGAAATTATACAAAAACTAGCAAGCTTATATAATGTATGATAGTGAATGACTAAGGATTGAGAACTTTCCGGAAACTCTACTTCTAAAAAGGAAAAAGAATTTTCCTTTTATTTCTTTTTTTTTTTTTCAAAGATATAAAAAGAAAAAAAAGGACGTTTTTTTAAGTGTTAGAAAAATAAAACGAATTAAAAAAATAAAGAAATTAAAATTGATCCATTGAAATTGTAAAAAAAAAAAGAAGAGAAAAAAGAAAAGAAAAGAAAAGAAAAATCTTAACAAATTAATCATTTTTCTTCTCATATTTTGTTGCCTGTGAATCAATGAGTGAGATTCACTTGGCGTTCACAAGGTAGGCGGTCCAAGTAAAAGGCTTTTTGGGTTGTTAAGGTTGGGGGTAAGAAAATTAGGATATTTTATGCAAGCACCCAGGCTGCTGCTTTGGGATCATGGAGGTGGGGGATCATGGAAAGATTTTTTAAAAAATGAAAAAAATTCATTTTTTTTTCAGCACAGTACACTATGCCATTTTTTTTTTGTTTTAGTTTTTTCTCTTTTTAATGTTAAAATGAACACCCAAGTGAGGTGAATTGGAGGTGTCCGTTATTTTTTTTACATTGACAAGATAGGATACAGAGATTTGTAACTGAATTATCATACTAAGAAATTTGGAATCGTTCTAGTAGAAAATTTAATTTAATTTGAATTTGTGTTCATTTTTTTTTTTTTTGTTCATCTCTCTATGAATGTTTACTCATTATGAAATAAAGTTGTTTTCAAGTAGATCGAAATGAGTGATCAAACTGAAATGTTTACTTCTTGAAAATTTTTACTCAGAATTGAAATAACAAAATATTTGGAGAAAACAGAAAATTCAAAATGGCTACAAGTATAATTATTCTGTGCAGTCTTGTAAATGTGCAGTCATGTAAATATCCATTATATATATATATATATATATATATATATATATATATATATATATATATATATATATATATATATATATATATTCACACATACACACACAAAAATATAACCTGACACTAACCATCGCGCTTTTGATTTGTATGCATAAACTGCACGTTTTTAGGATAGATAGATAGATAGATAGATAGATAGATAGATAGATAGATGTGTGCAGACTCTGATAGATAGATAGATAGGAACAGACTGACATAAGTAGATCGATAGAATAAATGATATGCACAAGCCAAACAGATAGATAGATAGATAGATGTAAACAGACTGAGATAGATAGATAGATAGATAGATAGATAGATAGATAGATAACTTGTCTGTGATTAGATTTGGTTCGGTTAGATTTTATGGAATATCAACCATTGTAGATTATTTAATGGCAAATCCCTTTTCTATACATATAAACAGTTCTATTCCAAACAATTCATTTTAGCATAAGTACACATTTTTTATTTCCTCACGGTTAAATGTAAAACTGTTCTTTTCAAACAATCTAGTTTAGCGTCTCACCATTGGATTGTTTAGTGTCATATCCAGTACATTCGTTGGGGGGTCTTACTCCTCTGCAGTGATGCAGTCAGTCTATTCTACAGCCCCCAGCCGACTGGTCAAATGTGACAGGAGTATTGCTAATCAATTAGTACACCTCAAAATAATTTTAAAAGTAAATTATATGACTTTATTATTGCTAATGAAACATTTTAGAATCAGAACGGATAATATTAAGTATTACTGAAGCTCTATAACCAAAAATATGAACTCATAATAGTTCAAGTAGTTATGAAATATAATGTAACGGAAAGTAAAGAAAGGATGACCCACCAATAGGAGAGAATTGAAAGACTTTCAAGTGGTATGCTGTCCAAGTGAAGTCCAACCTCTCCTCAACGCGGCAGGACGGTGGCAACTGGTAGTGCCTGAGCTATGCCGTTGGGAACTTCGGTTCCTGGTAGGGCCACCCAAGGCGGATTGGTCTGGCACCCAGCGGTATTAGGGCCGCAACCCGGCCAAAGGGAATCTAGGAGGTGTCTATTCCGGAAACCGGCGGCCTCGGGTCGCTCTGTCAATGCGTCTGTGGAAAATCTACGGCAAACAGGGCGTTTTTCCAGGTAGGACTTGGGACCCTTCCCTCAATCAAATCCCAAAGTATCTTCTTCAATGAGCGACTTATTACTTGCTCGGGTGGAAGCCGGTTCAACCCGACCAAGGTCAAAGCCGATACAAGTACAAGTAAATACATAAGTAATAGTGTTGAGTTTGGTAGTAAATGATACCTACTAATATTTTGATAGTATAGTGTTCGACTTAAACTACTAAAATCCTAGTACCTTTTGGCTGAGAGGAAAATTAATTTTTTTAAGAAAAATACCTATTCATCGGCAATACATGGATACAATAATGTTTTATTGATAATCTGACAAATGCACAACTATTTACTTACCCAAATGGCTCAGGCTGTAGAATACACCAACTGCTTCCCTGCAGAGGGGATAGACTGACCCACATCCACCCAATGAGTGTCCCGAATATGACACTAAAAAATCTGATGGTGATGTACCATTGATGCTGGTGCTTTGGGGAATGCGAAGTACCCCTTCACTGCCATCGCTCCCAGGTCCACTCTGGCCCGGAATGGTAGCACCAGATAGGGCCTTATCTATGGGTCAAATAGAACTAAACTGCGTACTTATGCTAACTGAATTGTTTGAAAAAATCCTGTTTCATCATCTAACTGACTAATGTTTAATTGAATTGTTAGTGGTACATTGCAATACTTGGAACCATTTAACTTTGTTGACATACTAAAGTGAATTGATTGAAATAGAATTGTTTGATCATTTAACTGTGTGTAAACAAATGACTGATGTTTAATTGAATTGTTTGTGATACATAGCAATACTTGAAAACATTAAACTGTGTGCAAACAAATAGTTAATAGTAAAAAGAAATATTCATATTAAATAGAAATAGACAAAACCATCTGTGTGCAAAAAAAGTTCAGATTCATTTAAAAATGTTATGACCAAAATGTGTTTAGGAATCATATATTTAATATATATGTATAAAAAGGATTTAGCAATAAATAACCTTCAATGGTTGATATGCCATAAAATCCAACCAAGCCAAATCATATATATTTAATATATACGAGGTGCATACGATAAGTTTCCAGACTTTCTTCGTATGGGCATTTAAAATTGACGTAGACTCATCAAAATTCACTATGTTATTGCTATACATCTTATGAGATAACTGACCAATATTTATGTTTCAGGTTCAAATCAACAGCTAAAACAGCAATTGAAATACACCCTACACAACTGGTGAATTTCAAAAAAGCAATCTGACACTTTAGAAGAACGATATGCAATAACATTCTGTTTTTAACTAGGAAAAAATGCCACAGAAACGTATGGAATGCTTCAGACTGCTTTTGGAGCATCTTGCGTGAATCGAGCATCAGTTTTTGAGTGGCATAAGAGATTCAAGGAAGGCAGGGACTCTATGAGGGATAATGAGAGGTGTGGGAGGAGTAAGGAAGTCAATACACCAGAGTTGATTGGCCAAACGGTTAGGATTAGGGTTTCTATGTTGAGTTTTTAAGGGAGTTCAGGAAGAGATTGCGTCGGAAGAGGCCAGCACTCTTCAAATTGGGTCAGTGGCATTTCCAGCAGGACAATGCACCAATCCACAACTCCATACGTGTCACAGATTATTTGACCTAGATGGGCATCAAGACAGTTCCTCACCCTCCCTATCGTCCAGACCTTGCTCCCTGTGACTTTTGGTTATTCCCTAAGCTCAGAGGCTATTGTTATGAGAAAACTGAGGAGATGAAAGAGGCTGTGACGAAGGTCATTGACACGCTCATACAAGAGGACTGCCATGGAGCCTTCTAGAAGCTGTTGGAACGGTAGAACAAGTGCATTGCAGCCGGAAGAGATTACTTCGAAGGGGACTAGAGTTTCATGTGTGTACTAACAATAAAAATGCCCATACGAAAAAAAGTCTGGAAACTTATCGTATGCACCTCGTATGTATAAAAAGGATTTGGTATTAAATAACGTACAACGGTTGATATACCATAAAATCCAACCAAACAAAACCAATGTGTATAAATTAAAAATGTGATATGATGGTTAAATTTGAATTCAGGGCCACAAATTCAGTTAAGAAGAGAATAATTCATTGTAGCAATAGTTAAAAAGTGACAGTGTAACCCGAATATAAGAGACTCGGATATAAGAGAGATTTTCTCTGGTCCCAAATTAGAGCCTGTGTTACCTAAACAAAATAGACAAAACCTGGATATAAGAGACTTCTTCTCCGGTCCCGACGACTCTCTTATATCCGGGTTATACTGTATTTCAGTGAAACTACATAGATCATAGCAGTACAAGAATAGTCAAGCTGTTCATTATTATTCAAGATATTTTTTTTAAAAACCAATATTTCGTAATCAAATATCTTGACCGAATGATCTAAAATTTTAACAACATTTGTAGAAACAAATAAAAATTCTATATGTAATGTTTCATGTTGCTGCTTTTTTTTTTCTTTTTTTCTTTTTTTTTTTTTTCTTTTTTTGTCAAGTCCAGAAATGCCATTCCATGAAAAAGAAAAGGGAATGAAGCATTAAAAAGAATATTGAGTCGTTTGTACAAATTCTGATAAAATTCCAGATCATTTCAATGAGTCGTGGTTATCTTTCCTATGGACCCCCGCACACGAGCTCATAAGTGATGTTCTCCTATGGACCCCTGCACATGGCCGAGCTAAAGCAGGGCGACCAGCTCTAACCTACAAATAGCAGCTCCGTGAGGATACGGGATATAGCCCTGAGGACCTGCCAGAAGCGATGAACGACAAGGGTGGGTGGCGAGAGAGGATCAGGGATATCCGTGCTGGTGGCACGACATGATGATGATGATGATTTCAAGTTGTAAAGTTGTTAGACCACAAAATGGTATCAATAAAAAAAACACCCTGTATAATATGAAATTTTTTGAAACTCCCCATGTATTCTTATATGTTCATATATATATATATATATATACCAGGCCAGTGTTCGCCAATGGTCCGGGACACCGGGGTTCAATCCAAGGTCGAGTCATACCAAAGACTCAAAAATGGTACTTGATACAGCCTTGCTTAACACTCAGCATTATAAGGCAAGGATCAAGGGTAAAGTGGAGCAATCTAGGGAATGGAGAAACGGTCTCCTCTATACCTCGTTGTAGTAGCTATTGAAAAGGGAGCCTTCATGTCACCCTTGACTAAGGTCGCTTACTATACTTTACTTTTTGCTTATATATATATATATATATATATTGTAGAATTTGATGGAGACTCAAACTCGGTTAAGTCGTCATAATAAATTCATTTCGGCGGAGAATATTATTACTATACTCTCCGTTTCGTCAGATGACTATTTACATGCTTCTCTCTCGTCACAGAGTAGCAAATGTGGAGTTACAGTTCGTATTCAGAAGATAAAATAAAGGAAATAAAAAAATTAAAAGATTAAAAATTAAAAATTAGAAAATAAAAATATAAAAAAATACAAAAATAAAAATAAAAAATAAGCATAAAAATAAGAATAAAAGTGGAAATCAAATTATAAATCATTTCATTCATAGGCGTGGGCAGAGGGGAAACATGTAAATAGTCATCTGACGAGACGGAGAGTACAGTAATATTCTCCACCGAAATAAATTTATTATGACGACTTAACCGAGTTTGAGTCTCCATCAAATTGTACTATATACGCTCTGAATGTGAATTTTGTTATACCCCAGCGAATAAATAGGGAACTAACAATAGCCATACATTGAGCACTCTCATAGATTTATATGATTTTCCTCATATATTCTATGTAAAGAATAATCCACACCCACTGTCTTTAGACACTAATTGGATATTTTAAATATATATATATATATATATATATATATATATATATATATATATATATTCAAGCAAGTTTTGTTTATCTTTGATTTTATTTTTTCAAGTCTCCTTTTTATTTTTCTAGTGTCGGGATCTAGATGGTAAAGTAATTATCCTGTCTTGAGCCCAAGTGTTTCGACCATACTTTTAGTCGTCATCAGGGGTAGTATAGTTTAAAGTTGACTGTTGATATTTTACTGTTTTAATTTATTAAATCATTTTGTTTTGAAGTTGTCGGTTAGAACGTTTTCAGCATTTTGTTTTAAAACGTTTGGTTGGAAAAAGGTTACTAATAAAGTTAGTGATTTTTAGTAATTAAAAATATTTGATATACTGGTGCCTGTGCTAAAAGGTTCTTTTTATTTATGCTAGTTTTTATTTTATTTCTTACGCATATTGCTTTTAGGATTTGTAATCGTTTTTTTTATTATTATTTTTATATATAATCATTGTATTATCAGTGAGGATCTTCCTTACATAAGAAAACGTAAGCTGGTTAGTGCTATTGTACTACAAATAATTAAAATAGTAAAAATTCAAACTGTCAACTCAAAACTATATGACCCCTGATGACGACCAAAAGTATGGTCGAAAGCTCTTCGACAAAAGATATGGGACAATTCCTTTACCATCTCGATCCCGTCACAAGAAAAATAACAAGGAGAATTGAAAAAAAAAATTAAAGATAATAAATAGTATTCAATCGTCTTTAACAAAACTTGCTTGAATAATAACTTGTTACCTAAATATACAGTCTTATACCTTAAAATTCCCTTAGCCATCGTGGTCCGCTTGGTGAACGAGAGGTCTGAAACACAGTCTAACGTAAAGTTGGACGGGTTTCGATCCCGGCTTCGAGCGTCCTGCGTGTCTAGCCACACTGAAGAGTTCTGATAGAACGAAACAGTTTGTCTGTGGATGACTATATATATATAAAGTATTTGGCTATTCTCAATTTTTTTTTATTTCATCCTAAAAGTGTTATTTTTAATGAAACAAGTTAAACACTGCAATATTTTATCTGTTATTCTAAATAAAAGTGATTTACGAAGCTCTTTGCTTCGATGTAGCACAAGGCCAAATGAATGGGGCGCCCAATGAGACTCGAACTCACTCGTGTAGGTTTGCTAATCTAACTTGCTAACCATTACACCACCAGAGGTGCCCTTGTTATTCTAAATACAAGTCTTCCTCAATAACTTTGACCTTATCATAACGAGATATCTTTTGAAAAATTGACTTGAAGGCATTTTCTTCTTTAGTACTGAGTATGAACTACAGTGGATTATACTGTCAGGAGACATCAGGAAACGGGACAAAACAAGACCAAAAGTGAAGCTTGCAGACCAAAAGCAACAACAAGTACAGAGGAGAGTTTCATCAGAGTCACGTGCTTACGTGACAGAAGGCTGACTACTCCAAACATCACGGCAAATCGGAACCACTGTCGAGAAAAAAATACGTCAACATCCACTGTGAGGAGAAGACTATGAAACTGGCCGATATGGCTGAGTTGCTGTCAAGAACCGTTGAGGAATCAAAACAATGTCAAAAGGCGCACAAAGTCTGGACAACAGAGCAGTGGAATAAAGTCCTTTGAAATCTTACGATTAAACAGGTGGGTCTATGTGCGGTGATGAGTTGATGAAAGAACCTGTATCACGATGGACAAGGCTCTCTTATGGTGTGTGTGTGTGGGCGGGGGGGGCTTTCGCCAATTGCAAAGTCAGGGATTTGCACTAGGTGAAGGGCAATTTGAATCAGACCGGCTATCACAGCATACTGCAGCGTCATGCAATCCCACCTGGAACATTGTTAGTGGGTTAAGGATTTGTACTCATGCAAGATAATGACCCCTGAGCATACTAGTAAAATCTGTCAACGATACATTAAAACCAAAGAGGAACCGCATGTCCTTCAACTAATGTCTTGGCCACCGTAAGTAGCGGACATCAAATCCCATTGAACTGGTGTGGGAGGAACTTGACCAAAAGCAACCCACAGATGTGGGTCACCTCTGAAAACCCTTGTAGGAAAGCTGAGAAGAACTCTCTTCAGTCTTCCTCCAATCTTTGGTTGAAAAAATGCGGTGATAGCAGTCAAACGTGATCATTTTGATGAATCAAAATTTTAAACTTTTTGTTGGTTTTATTTGTATTTGATATGGCTCAAGAAGACTTGCATTTGTTATCATAAATAAAACCATTGTGAGGCTCAACTTGTTACATTAAAAATAATATTAAAAACTTATACATTTCTTTGTTTAATGTCATATTAACATCCGTAGGTTATTTAATGCCAAATCCATCCTTATAGAATGACAGTAGTTGTATAATTTAACCGGTAGGGTAAGTGGGTTCAAAACTTTACTCAAGGTATTTATCCGAAAGTAAACAACAGCGATTTAGCAATTACACCACAACGACACCACCTGGTGGAAATGAATAGATAGATAGATAGATAGATGGGGAAGAAGCGATATGTGAGGAAGAAGCGATATATATATATATATATATATATATATATATATATATATATATTCTTCTATCCCTTCCCACCCTTCCCTCCTGTGTCTATTCTGAATTATTTTATCCATTAGATCTGAAGAAGTCCTGTTAATTTTTTTCGTGTTTTTGATTTATATCAAAACACATAACAGGATGGAAATAAATTTATAATCCTAATGTGACCGGTTTTTTTTTTCTTAAAGAAATTATTGCTCCGTGATATCTGTTACATTGAGCTCTTTACCAGGAAAATTTAAATGTTCACTTTTGAATGGTTTTCTTGTCTTGATGGAATTACTCCCAAGTCTGGTTTAACTGGACCGAATAATACTATATATATATATATATATATATATATAGTAAGTAAGTAAAGTTAGCGACCGTAGTCGGGGACGACCAGAAGGCTCCCTTTCCAATAGCTACAACACCGTGGTGTAGGGGAGGGCGCAACTCCTTTCCCTGGATTGCTCCACTTTATCCTTGATACGT
>CAUZXS010005955.1:55000-162250 GCA_963585895.1 Sepioteuthis lessoniana
TACCAAAACATTGCAACACTTTTGACTCACACCTGTAATAAGTAAATAAAAAAGGTTTTATTTGGATTATCAGTCCGCAAGAAGTGACAAAAGAGAAATGAAAGGAAAAAGAGATTAAATAAAAAGATGTAAGGAAGTCAGGGAAAGAAAGAAAGAAAGAAAGAAAGAAAGAAAGAAAGAAAGATGGAAAGAAAGAAAGAAGGAAAGAAAGAAAGAAAGAAAGAAATTTGGGAATAAAATGAAAGAGAGAAGGACTACTGATTTTATTATAACAATAGGACCTATATATTTATTTTATGGATTGGTTTGGTTTTTGTTTTATGGCACATCAACCATTGTAGGCTATGAAATGGCAAATTCATTTTTAAACATACAAACAGTTTTATTCCAACCAATTTAGTTTAGTATAAGTTCACAGTTTAGTTCTATTTGACCCATAGATAGGATCCTATCAGATACTACCACTCCGGGCTAGAGTGAACCTGGAAGCGATGGCAATAAAGGGGTACTCCGCATTCCTCAAAGCCCCGACATTACTGGAAGCTCAACATCAGATTGTTTAGTGTCATATCCAGGACACTCGTTGGTGGGGTTTTACCCCTCTGCAGAGATGCAGTCGGTGTATTCTGCAACCCCAATCATTTTATAGCTATTTTTATATGCGTCAAAGAATTAATTAAGGCTTTGCGAAAAAAAATTGAACAGGGACACGTAGAGACCCCATTATTGTTATAATAACATAACTGGGGTGTCAGTCCTCATAGTAGCGGTGATGACAGATGGAATAGGAGGGAAAGAATTAGTCATGCAGCAAGAATTGGTCAGAGGGAGAATGACAGATGATAAAAATGATGATGATGATGATGATGGTGATGATACTTATAAATCTGGAATGTGATGGCAGTGGTGGGAGGAGATAATGGTGTAAGGGACTGGAGAAGATGAAAAGAGGGTAGGTCTTATTAATGGTTATCCTTAGCTATATGGAGAAAGAGAAAAAAGAGAGAAAAGAGAGAAAGAGAAAAAAGAGAGAAAAGAGAAAAAAAGAGAGAAAAGAGAAAAAAAGAGAGAAAAGAGAAAAAAGAGAGAAAGAGAAAAAAGAGAGAAAAGAGAAAAAAGAGAGAAAGAGAAAAAAGAGAGAAAAGAGAAAAAAAGAGAGAAAGAGAAAAAAGAAAGAAAAAGAAAAAGAATGAAAGGAAGAGAGAGAGAGAGAGTAAGAGAGAGAGAGAGAAACATGAATTGCATGAAAAGGAGAAGAAAATAGAATAAATTAAAGGAAGGAGAGAAACTGTAAGAAAAAGAGAGAGCAGTAATAAGCAAGAAGAAGAGGAGAAGAAAGAGAAAGAGAAGGAGAAAAGGAAGATACTGGATAAGAATTTTTAAAAAAAGAAAGAAAAAAACAAAAAAGGAATAAGAGAAAAAGAGTTAGGAAAGGGGGAGCAGGAGTAGAGAGGAAGAAGAGAAGAAAGATAAAAGGGATAGACTGGATGAGAATGAAACAAGAAAGAAAGAAAGAAAGAAAGAAAGAAAGAAAGAAAGAAAGGTTTAGAATACACAAGAGGAAAATGAGAAGAAAGAGTAAAGAGAGATACTGGATAAGAATGAGAAAAAAAAAAGAAAGAAAGAATGAAGAGAAAAAAGGAGGAGAGAAAGAGAGAGAGAGAGAGAAAGAAAGAAAGAAAATGGCGGGAAGTGTATGGGAAAAAAGAAGACGACGAAAAGAAAACAGAATTTAAAGAAGAAGGAAGAGGAAGAGAATAAAGGGAGTAGTGAAGTAAAAGAGAAGGAGAAATAAGAAAAGAAAAGCAAAGAAAAGAAAGAGGTGAAAATAAAGCCAGAAACCAAGAGAGGGAGTAATAGCATTATGAACAACTAGAAGAGGAAAGAGAGCAGATGAACTGTAGGAAGGAAGAGGAAAATATCCGAGAGAGATATGAAAAGATGACAGATATAAGTAGCCTACATTGATTAATTGATTATTGGAAACAGAGGATAGATAGATAGATAGATAGATAGATAGATAGATATGAATAGGCTGAGATAGATAGATAGATAGATAGATAGATAGATAGAAGGGTGGTTAGAAAGAAGATATTGGTTAAATAGAAAAGAGAGAAGGGATATAAGTGAAGTTGGAGTCGAAGACGGTCTGAGGAAGAAGGAAGAACAAATGAATAGAAAAGAAAAAACAAAAAAGAGGGCCAATTAGAGATGAGAGAGCAAGAAGGGAAAGTGAGTCTGGTTAATTAGATCGAAGTGGAGATTTATTCACTTCATTTCCTCCCTGTTGGTCACCCTTGGGTCATTTTTCTGACCACTGCTGGACTCTGGGTAATGGCAGTCATTATGCTTATCTCTTCATAATGCAAAGCGCCCCCAGGCTGTTGGGAGCGGGAGAGTAGGGAAGAGTAGAAAGTAACAGGACGTGGGAGGGGAAAGGAATGGTCATGTGGAGAAAAAGGGAGGAAGAGGGGGAGGTGGCAGTGGTGAGGATTGCAGGTGCGTGTGGGCGAGGTGTGGGTGAGGAAGGTGAATGTTTCTTACTAATTAGCTAGTATTGATTTGACAGCAGTGCTGGTCATGGTGGTGGTGGTCAAAGAGTTTCAGAGGGAGAGAAGAGTAATTGCGGTAGGGGTTTTGTTTTATAACGGAGTTGGTGGGTGAGGTAGGGAGGTTCAAGGGGATCCTTTGTACTTATTCTTATTGGTATATATCTATGTATACACTCCTTCAAGCTCCTCTGGGGGGTGGGGATATATGGTTGCTCAAAAAAAAATGACAAGACTTTTTTTCTACTTTGCTATGGAAGAGTGAAAACGCTTTATCTCACTCTTTTTTTAATTCCCTTTTGTTTTTGTTTTTGTTGTTTTTGTTTTGTTGTTTTTTTTTCTTGTTTTTTTCTTTGTTTGTTTTTTTTCTTTTTTTTTTAATTCTAAACATTCTCTTCTTATTGGTTCGGACTCCATCTTTTTTTTTTTTTTTTGGCTTTTTTTTTGCCTTTTGTGCTCTGTCCAATTTCCCGGTGTGTTTCAAAGCTTACAAATGGTTCCTTTCTGAAAGTCTGCGATAATAACAATGACAAACATATGTTGAGGAATTATTGTAATTTTTTTTTTCTATCTCATCTATGTCTCCCTATTTATCAGTATCCTTTTTCTTCTCACTCTTTCTTTCCATTTTTTCCACTCTTACTCTCTTCGTCATTTTATTCTTTAGCCTCTCTTTCCCTTAATTCTTCTCTTTCTCATCTCTCTCTCTCTCTCTCTCTCTCTCTCTCTATCTATCTATCTATCTATCTTTCTTTCTTTCTTTCTTTCTATGTCTTTCCTTTTCTCTCAACTCTTTCTATCTCCTTTCCCTTTTAGGAGGTGCCCGTGGTGTAATGGTTATCGTCGTAGGAAATGGACACGGCGACACGAGTTCAAATCCTGGACGAGACTGATTGCATTTCACATAGCATTAATACCCTTGGGAAAGGTATGAATCCAATTATTCTCCTTCCAGCTATGGGTAAATAGTAGGACAGACTGATTTCTTCAGCCTTAGTGAGGCAACTAGTCTAAGAGAAGGAAAACTCTGAATTCAAACCTGTTAAACTCCGCTTAAAAATTGACCTTGTGTCATATCCTGCCCGAGCGGAGGGGTTGGGTAAATATGATCTCCTTTCCCTTTTCTACCTATATCTCTTTTCCTTCTCTTTCTCTCTTTCTTTTTCTCTCATTTGCTCTTGTATCTTTTCTCTTTCTTAGTTCCTAACTTATCTCTTAAATCTTCTTCTTCTTCTTCTTCTTCTTCTTCTTCTTCTCTCCCTTTTTTAACTTGAGAAAGAGGACAGAGAAAAACAGAAGGAGAACAGAGAAGTAAATCAGAGAAAGAGCGAGACAACAGAAAAGGAAAAACCAGAGAGGGAGAAGAGAAAAATAGAGAAGAGAGAAGTGGGGGAAAACAGAGGGACAAGGAGAAAGAGAGAAGAGGAGAAAATGACAGAGAGAGAAAAGTTTCAACAGGGTGAGAGTACAGAGAGAGTGAACAAAAAAGAAAAACAAAGAAAGACAGAAAGAGAAAGAGTGAGAAAAAACAGAGAGAGAGAGAGAGAGAGAGAGAGAGATGTTTCCACTTCCTCCTAACCAATCAATTATTATTTTTCCCTTTTTTCCTCTCCCTCCTTTTTTCATGATTTTTTCCTCTCTGTCACTTTTCACCTGTCTCTTTCTTTCCCTTTTTTCGTATTCTTCTGTTTCCCTTATATCATCGTTTTTTTTCTTCCACTTCTCTCTCTATCTCTCTCTCTCTCTCTCTCACACACACACACACACACACACACACACACACACACACACAAACAAGCACTCACTCTCTTTCTTTCTCTCTCTCTCTCTCACTCATTCTCTGCTTCTCCCTCCCTTTCATGTGTTTTCTTCGGTTCTGTTTCTCTTATACATTCCTTTTTCTTTCTTCCATTTTTCTTTTTCTAACGGTCTCTCTCTCTCTCTTTATCTCTCTCTCTTTATCTCTCTCTCTCTCTCTCTCTCACACACACACACACATAAACAAGCACTCCCTCTCTTTCTCTCTCTCTCTCTCTCTCTCTCACTCATTCTCTGCTTCTCTCTCCCTTTCATGTGTTTTCTTCGGTTCTCTTTCTCTTATACCTTCCTTTTTCTTTCTTCCATTTTTCTTTTTCTAACGGTCTCTCTCTCTCTCTCTCTCCCCTCTCTCTCTCCCCCCTCTCCCCCCTCTCTCTCTCAGTTTTTCTCTTAGTTTTTGCCCCTTATTGGCCAGGTGCCACCATTCCTGGAAGCAATAACGGCATCGTACGTCGTGTTTCTTTATATTTTCTTTCTTTAGTTGAATTTATAAATTGTATTTCGGTTAATTCTTTGACGACAAACAATAGTGACCAACAGATCTAATCAAAACTCCAGTGTCCTCATCAATACATCTTTTATATATGTATGCATATATTTACCAATTGACATCTCCAATCTTTTTCCTGTGCGTATTCTTATTTATTTTTCGTTTTAGAAAAAGCATGACTCTTCAAAGACTACCTGGTATTTCTACATGGTTTTTTGGCCCCAATTCCTACTTGTTTGCCATTATCTTCTTGAAGCTTTAAGAAAACTTCAGCAATGACCATCATTCAAAGACTATTGGCTTCTTTGTTCTTTTTTTTTTTTTTTTTTTTACTGAGAAGAACCTTATTGTGAAAAAATACATTTAATGCTAATACCAGTTCAACAAGAAATGTATTGAAACAAAAACAAAAAAAACATATTCCAAAGCGAGAATATTCTCTGAGAAGATCAAAGAAGCATTTTTCATTCTCTCTTCTGTTGCACATCTATATCTATAATTAGGAAAGCATTGTTTGTCTGTTCTGGAGAGATACAGTATAGGTGGTATATGCCGGTTATCATCAAAGAAAATGGATTTAGCGAAGCAAGTTCGAATTCCGGACGAAACTGTTTGCGTTTTACTTTCTGTTACTCTCGTTTTATCTTTCCCACCAGCTACTAAAAAAAATAGTAGAGCGGACTGAACTCTCTAGCTTTGGTAGGGCAACCAGCCTCGGAGAAGGAAAGAATCAGTTGCACAATAGTGCACCTTTCGAATCTTATCATCTTAAAAGTGTGGTTGCTTCTTGACCCCTCTTCTTGGCTATAAACAAATCGCTTGAGCCCCAATTTAGTTGATGGACATCATCAATGATATTAGATACCACTATAGACGACCAAATAGATGAATAGAATCATTTGCAACACACACACACACACACACACACACACACACACGCGCGTGCGCACACACACACACACTCATATATATATATATCAGTAATATCGAGTCGGTGTCAGAAGACTATTGGCAACGCACACACACACACACACACACACACACAAACGGCTGCCGCTGTTGCTACATAAATACCTTTAAAATTCCCTTAGCCAAACGTGGTACGCTTGTTGGCCGAGCGGTCTGAGACTTAGTCTAACGTAAAGTTGGATGGGTTTCGATCCCAGCTTCGAGCGTCCTACGTGTCTAGCCACACTGAAGAATTCTGATAGAACGAAACAGTCTGTCTATGGATGACAACATATATATATATATATATATATATATATATATCAGTAACATCTAGTTGGAGTTCGAAGACAATGGGTGTGGATTATTAGTGTATAGAATATATGCGACATTTCATATAAATCTATAGGAGTGCTCGATGTATGCCTATTGTTATATATTCCTTTTCAGGTTTATATAAGAAAACTCACATACAGAACGTATACAATGTAACAGGAAGAAAAATCAACCATGGTTAAATTGTTATTATCAATTTATTTCGGCGAAGAATGTTTTCACCCTCAAATTAAACATGTATGTCATCTAAAGAGACAAAGATTATATTTTTCGTCGAAATAAATTCATAATGACAGTTTAACTGCGGTTGAGTTTTCTTCCAGCTTACATACACACACACACACACACACACACACACACACATATATATATATATATATATAAATTCATAATGATAAAACACACACACACACACACACACACACACACACACACACAATGGCTCCTCGTGGCTGAAGGGTTAGAAGCTTGGCTTGGCGTTTGAGTCAACCGGGTTTCGATCCCAGCTACGGGAAGCTAATGTCTAGCCACACTGATGAGTTCTGATAGAACGAAACAGATCTGTCTGTGGATGACTATATATATATATATATATATCAGCTATCGTAGATTATTTTGGCGGGGAAGAGTAATTAAGGAAAACAACAAGAAACCCCGAAAGTATATACACATACATAGATACGAACACTCATGCATACACACAAACACAGAAAATACTCACTTGTTAACATACAAAAACAAAGAACAAACAAAAGAATCAACTCCAAATACATTTGCAAATGTCAAAGGTTGTCACAGACATTTAACTCCAGCTGGACATTCACCGACACAAATCTAGGAATTAAAATGAGTCACAGCCGCCATAATAAAACCAAAGGGAGTGCTCAAATCAACAATTGACTTCCTGAAGACGAATTTAAGAGTTAGAAACACCAGTAGAAATTTTTTTAAATAAATAGGGTAAAATCAAATTCACTTGTAGTCCAATTCATTTTAAAGTATTTCCTTTTTTTTCTCTCTGATTGGACAAACAAAAAAATGTATATATATATATATATATATAAGCCAAAGATTGTTCCGGACAATTAACTCCAACTGGACATTCACAAACACAAATTTGGGAATTAAAAAGAACCACAACCCTATCAAAACAGCCGCCACTATAAAACCCAAAGGAAGCTCAAATAAGACGTTACCTCCCTGAAGACGACTTTAAAAGTCGAAAACACGTGTAGAAGTAAAAATAAATAAATAAATAACCTAAAACCAAATTCACTTGGGGACCAATTCATTTTAAAGTATTTACTTTTTTCTCTCATTGGACCAACGAAATAAATTATATATATATATATATATATATATATATATATATATATATATATATATATATATGTGTGTGTGTGTGTGTGTGTGTGTTGGTTGATTTGTTGGTTTTGTTCGGATTTTTTAGTGCCGAAGTCAGTCATTTTCTTTTTGCTAGCGATTACATGCTTTCAAGTAACTAATAATAATCCCTTGTAAATAGCTATAAATTCAAATAACATTTCATGATTAAAAAAAATAAAATTATACATAATTATGTTTTGAATTTTAGTTAATTGGTATTTATCTGAGCATAGTTTCAAGTATTCCTATGTAATACTAATAGTTTTAAAACAGATCTACTTGACCGCTCGATGGGAACCTAACTTTGAGTCAGTGTAGAGCTGGGAGTAAGGCAATAATTGGGTGACTCAACACTTTCCAAAGCCCCTTGACCGGAGCCTTCCCACATGAAGCAATTTAGTGACATGTTAAATGCAATTTAAGATGCAATTTAGTTACATGCTAAATGCAGTTTAGGATGCAATTCAGTGACATGTTAAATGCAATTTAAGATGCAGTTTAGTGTCATGCTCAAGACATGTGTGTATGTGCGTGTTTTGAGGGAGTGTAATCCCTCACACAATCTTCACATTTTTTTAAACCAATAAAGAAAGACGCGATAGTTATCTCCCTTAAACGATAAACTTATAGGCACAAGTATTTTACTAGGGACGATAAAAGCTCTCTACTTCACGTGTTACCGACAAAATAAAAACATGACATTTTAGGCAATTATCCAGCCCTTCGGCGCAAGCAGGGTGTAGCACAAGGCCAATTTTTAAGCAAGTTTTAATTGGTGTGAAATCACTGTTTTCCTTTTTTTTTTTCAGGACCGGTTGCCATACCAAGGTTAAAGAGCTCGGTCTGCCCGACAATTTTACTCATTGCTGGCAGGAGAATAGTCGGAGTTGTACCTACCCCAAGCTACGTGAAACTCGGGTCACCGTATCCAGTTTCTGCAACGATAACCTTTACACCACGAGCACCTATACACAGTGCTTTCGAATATATATAGATATATATAGTCCAGTAGACCGGAGTTCAATCCCAGGTGGAGTCCTACCAAAGACTCAAAAATGGAACTTGATGCCTCCTTGCTTATCAAGGAGGCATCAAGTTAAACCTTATAAGGCATGCCTTATAAGGTTTAGATCAAGGGTAAGTGGATCAATCCCAGGAAAGGGGTATAGTGACTTATGAAAAAGAGAGCCTTCGGGTCACCCTCGAATACGGTCGGCTAACTTACTTAAATGGTAGTATCTGTGACCCTGAGTTTCATGGTTTACGCATATGTCAGACATATGTATATATATATATATATATATAGTAATGAGCACACCCAAACACATGTAATGCATGAAATGGTTTATATTTATGAGCCAATTTGCTCAGTTAATGTTAATTAGTCCGTATTAATTATAATTAGTTATATTAATCATGAATATTGATTAGAAAGATGGGCAGGACCAAATTACTTGCCAGGTTGACCACCATTGTTCCTCTATTATTTCATTTTTTCCCCGCTTTCTTTGTTCTTCCACATTCTCGTTGACCAGCAGCAGCAGCAGCAGCTTTTCTATTCATACCAGGGTTTCATTAGTTGGAGCCGATAATGGTTAAGAAAACAAAACAAAACAGACACACACAAAGAGAAAAGAAAGTTGACAAGAAGGGTAGAAAGGAGTTGTATGTACTTTGAGCTTGCAACAAAATTACCCCGCTTTTTTTTAGATTATTATTAACATATTTATTATTGTTTCTCTTTTCGAGTTTTTCACACCAGTGTGAGTTTGAGTGACAGCAAGTCTCACCAAGTCTCTTGGACTCTTCTCGGCATTCTGGCCGATCTCAACAATACTGTAGTTTGGATTTTCACCACTCGTCCTGTTATTTCCAAGTCCTCCAGTCCCTATACCAACCTTTAGATTGGCCAGTCGGCTGGGGCTGTAAAATACACCGACTGCTTCTCTACAGAGGGGTAAGACCCACTCGCTAACGAGTGTCCTAGATATGACACTAAACAATCTGATGGTGAGGTTCCAGTGATCCTGGGACTTTGGGGAATGCGGAGCGCCCCTTCATTGCCATTGCTCCCAGGTCCACTTTGACCCGAAATTGTAGCACCTGATAGGGCTCTATCTATGAGTTAAATAGAACTAAACCGCATACTTATGCTAAACTGAATTGTTTCAATTAGAACTGTTTTTGACACTGAAACTGTACTTACGCTAAACTGAATTGTTTAATATAGAACTGTTTTGACATTTAACTGTGTGTAAAGAAAATCTATACTTATACAAAACTGAAATAGAACTGTTTGACTAAACTGAATTGCTTGAAATAGAAATGTTTTTGAATTAACCTTTGTACTCAAGCTAAACTGAATTGTTTGAAATAGAACTGATTTTTTAAAAATGTATTTGGCATTAAATAACTTAAAAAGGTTGTATATGCCATAAACCCAAACTATCAACTACCTACCAACCCTTAGGTGGCTGTACCAAGAACATCAATTACAATTGGTATAACCGTCACTTTCATCTTCCATAGGTTTTTTTCAATACCCTAGCAAGGTCGAGGTCCTATTTACCCCACCCCTCCACTCGGGCAGGATATGACACAAGGTCAATTTTTTAAGCGGAGTTTAGCAGGTTTGAATTCAGAGTTTTCCTTCTCCTAGACTAGTTGCCTCACCAACGCTGAAGAACCTAGTCTGCCCTACTATTTACCCATAGCTGGAGGGAGAATAATTGGATTAATACCCTTTCCAAGGGTATTAGTGCTATGTGAAATGCAATTAGTCTTGTCCAGGAATTGAACTCGTATCGCCGTGTCCATATCCTGTGACGATAACCATTACACCACGGGCAAGGTCGAGGTACCCATCCTTCTTGTCACATTATTTCAGTTTTATTCTGTGGTCAGCCGGGACAGCAAGATCCGGGTACTTTTCCTTCTTTTCGCTTACTTTCAATTTTACCTTGTGGTCAGACAGGATAGCAAAGTCCACAGTTCGGCAAAGCCATCATTGCAGAAGAACAGTAGTGATATTATTTAACCCAAAGCTGGAAGGAATAAGGGAGTTGATACTTTCTCCAAGGGTATAAGTTTGAAAGTGAATGTAATATCTTGACTAGTGTTTGAGGCCACAGTCCAGCATTTTAGCCATTATGCCACTGAGACTCCTCCTCTGGCCTGCAGGATACCCATCCTATTATCAAAGGAAAAAGATGAAGAATGCAGTTAGCTGAAGATGTTGATTTCTACCATTTGTTAGAGGAGAGGATGATGCCTTTGCTGGTTGATCAGCAATAGTATGTCCATGTGTAAGAGTTTGAGGAGGATATTGTTTATGAGTTCATCGTAATTTCACCAGCACTGTCAACCATCTCTTTTACCCCTTACTTGAATGGTTTATGAGATGAGAGGTAAGTGGTCAAACAACTGCTGTTTTGTGGGGTGCTGCTTTCAGGATTTATTCAAAACAGTACACAGTATAGTTGTGTAGTTCCCATCTAGCTTTTTCTCCAAGTGCTTTGTTTAAGTTCAGGTAGTGAAGCCATACAATAGTACTAACAGCTTGGAAGAATTCTAGTTTTATTTTATCAGAGAGATGAGATTTTCATATGATTGAGAGCCTGTCAATAGCACTCTATGCTTTTCCAGTGAGTATTTCAGAGGATTACCATATAATGTGCAGATGGCACCATCTTTTTTTATTTATTTATTTATTTAAGTTCTGGTCGTCTGGCCAAGATTATGTGACCTGTTTGTATCTCAAAATTCCAGAAAAGTGTGTGTCTCTCTTTCTCCATGACAGATTCTGAGTTGTCCATATACCAAACAATTCCAAATGAATCCCCTTATCCATTCAGTTGAGTTTTGTCTTATTCCTTGCAAATTTACCAATGTATGGATGCACTACTTGGACGCTAACTAAATGACTGGAGAAGAAACTAGACGGCAATTACACAAGAATGCTGCGAGCAATATTGAACAAGTCCTGGAGGCAACACCCCACAAGGCACCAACTATACGGATACCTGCCTCCCATCACGAAAACTATCCAAGTTAGACGAACTAGACATGCAGGACACTGCTGGAGAAGCAGGGACGAGCTCATAAGTGATTTACTCATATGGACCCCCACATATGGCCGGGCAAAAGCAGGACGACCAGCTCGAACATACATACATACATACATACAGCTAAATGAGGATACGGGATGTAGCGCTGAGGACCTGCCAGAGGCGATGAACGATAGGGAGAAGTGGCGAGAGAGGGTCAGGGATATCCGTGCTAGCGGCACGACATGATGATGATGATGATGATGGGTATCAGCATTATTCTTCTTACTATTATTATCTCTGCGAGTTTTTTCACACCAGCATCAGTTGATGGTTTCTCACTGGAGTCTGTGTGACAGTCGCCTCAGGTCTCCAGGACTCATTTCAGTATTCTTACCGATTCTAACAATGCTGTAATTTGGATGGTGTCGATTCAACCTCCAAATCTTTCAGTCCCTTTATTAAGCCTTTGGGGGTTGCTCCAACTGCAGCAATTGTAATTGATATCCCCACCGCCTTCATGTTTCCTCAGTTTTGTTTTTGTTTTTTATTTCTCTGGAAAGGTTCAAGTATTTGTCTCTCTTTTCGCTTTCTTTTATATTCACTCCGTGATCTGCCGGGACAGCTTAGTCCACAATTCGGCAGGTTCTCTCTTTTTTTTTTTGTTGTTGTTGTCTTTCATTAGGTCTCGTTTTCTGGCCGAGATAAGGGGAATCTGTTTGTATCTTAAAATCCCAGAGAACTTTGCGCGTCTCATTCTGCTGGACGGATTCCGGGTTGAGCATATAGCACTTGTTCGTATGGTTAGTTTTCAATTTCTTGCACAATTCCCAGTGGATCACCTACTCCATCCAGTTATTATCTAGTCTTACACTCTTTTTACGCTAATTTGCTGCATTCGCTTATTATATGATTGATTGTTTCCTCTCTATTATCACATAATCTGCATTTGCTATTTTGTTACGTCATCTATTTTTGCTTTAACATAGTTGATCGTTATGGCCTTGATTTGTACTTTCGCAAGTTTGTCGCTTGAAATATCCATACAGTTGTTTTTCTTCCCATTTTTGTTTTCTTCTTCTTCTTCTTCTTCTTCTTCTTCTTCTTCTTCTTCTTCTTCTTCTTCTTCTATGATTATTTTTTTTTTTTTTACTCATTAGAGTTTTTCACATTAGTTTTAGCAGATGGTCTTTCACTGGAGTTTGAGTGACAACAAGTCTCCTCAAGTCTCCAGGACTCTTCTCAGTATTCTGGCCGTTCTCAATAATTCTGTAGTTTGGATGGTCTCCACTCGCCCTCCAACTTCCAAGTCCTCCAGTCCCTTTAATAATCCTTTAGTTACTGTACCGAAAGCACCCATCATTATTGGTATAATTGTCACCTTCATGTTTCATAGTTTTTTCCAATTCCCTAGCAAGGTCGAGGTACCTATCCTTCTTCTCACATTATTTCAGTTTTATTCTGTGGTCAACCGGGACAGCAAAGTCCACAATTTTGTAAATTCTCTTTTTTTTTTTCTTTTTTTTTTTTGTTGATTATTATAAGGTCCGGTCTTCTGGCCGAGATTAGGAGATCCGTCTGTATGTCAAAGTCCCATAGAAGTTTATGTGTGTCATTTTCTAGGACAGATGCTGGGTTGTGCATATACTGTTTGTTCGTATGGCCAAATTTAAAATTTCTTGCACATCTCAAAGTGGATCACCTTGCCCTCCCAGTCGTGTCTAGTTTTATACTCCGTCTGTGCTAATTCGCTTATTATGTGATTGATGGTTTCGTCTCTGTCACTACATAGCCTACATTTGCTATTTTGTTGTGTCATTTATATCATTATTATCTCTATTATTATTATTTTACTTGCTGCAAGTTTTTCCCACCAGTTTTACCAGGTTCTTTATGCATTTGCCTTGTTTTTTCTGAAGATTGATGCTCAGAAAATTTCCTCATATCTCCAGCATATTTATCAGCGCCTTCATAAATCCCAGAATTACTGTTAGGTATGAAGAATAGATAGATAGATAGATAGATAGATATTGACAGACTGAGATAGGCTGATGGATAGATAGATATGAAGAGACCGAGATAGATAGATAGATAGATAGATAGATTTTTTTAGCAGTCTTACTTTTTTATAACATCTTTTAGTCACTTTAGATCATAGAAACACAAAATAAATTGCTTTATAGCAACTTAAAAATAAAAAACAAAAGCGATTCAAAGAACCCTTTAATGTAACGCTTAGCCATGAGATGTAATATTCTAGTCTCGGAAACGTTTGGTTTGTTTGGTATTATAGCATATCAACCCTTGTAGGTTATTTAATGCCAAATCCTCTTTATACATATATATTAAATATATATGATTTGGTTTAGTTGGGCCTTATTGCATATCAACCATTGTTGGTTATTTAATGCTAAATCCTCTTTATACATATATATCAAATATATATGATTTGGTTTGGTTGGGTTTTATGACATATCAACCATTATAGGTTATTTAATGCCAAATCCTCTTTATACATGCATACATTTAAATAGATATGCATGGTATGTAAGATTAACATAATTTTAGAAAAAATGTAGCCTTACTATTTTTTCTCCATTCATTGGTTGATATTTCTTTTAAAGCACCTTTAAGCCCTTAACTATTTGATTCTAAAATGCATATATCATTTAATGCTAAAATTTATTTTATAGAACAGGAGGGATCAAAATGTATTGAGACTGAGTCTTTGATTTAAAAAAAAAATTAAGACTTAGACTTTCATTGAGGACATGCACAGCTGATCAGTTTATATAATAGAGGAATAATGTCTAGACGTCTAGACAACAGTCTAGATATCTAAACAAAGTCTAGGCGAGTCAGAGTCAATTTGAGAAAAATTATGAAGCCAATTTGGATTCTTTTCGAATTAAATGTTTTTGGATTGTTCAAGTGCAGCACCCTCCTTACTTACCAAACCTTGCTTGGTAGATTTTTTTTCTAAGCTGAAATCTTATTTCAATAATTTGAGGACGTGGATGATATTGAAAGAATTATTTCAAAAGAGAAGTTTTAGCGGTACCTGTCCCTGTGATTAAATGTGGTGAATAATCAAGGGACCATTTTTTTTAATTAACGTTTCATTCATTTTTTTAAAATTATTTCTGTCTTAGTAGATGCAACTTCAGTCACAACATTATTCAAAAGATTTCGTATTCATCTTCAACTAATATTTTACTCACACCATCAAAAGTAGCAGCTTTTTTCATAGTACACTTGTGGGCAAACCTTACATTTCAACCAGAAACAAACAGTTAAATTTTGTGCAATTTTATGATCCAAAACAGCGGCAAAATATTACAATCAGTTCAACGTACGATTGGTCCAAAAACCAATAGTGGGCGTATACCTTGATTCCTGCCTGAAATAAAAAAAACCTGAGCCAATGAAAGAAGATAAAACTCACAAAGACTAGGAAAAATGACAGATAACTTTATTTCCGGTCCGTCTACACGGTTACAGGAGCAAAAACAAAATGGCTGACTTCCTTACTTCTCGTGAGATCCACAGAGTCCAAGGGGCATGACTCGGTATTAACAGACTACTGGCGCTAAGTTGATCCACTTTTCATGTCCAAAACCCCCAAAAATACGCGAAAACATCTCTGCCTGGCAGTTCAGTCACAATTTCTGCCGGAATCTTTGACATTTAATATACTGAACTCAAAAACAAAGACTGCGAGGATAAAATTTCGACTAGAAACTACTAAATACCAAGCCGGTCACTTTGGGTTATTGTTTGTTTGTTTGTTTAGGTTTTATGGCATATCAACCCTTGTAGGTTATGTAATGCCAGAACCATTTTTATACAAATCAAGAGTTCTATTTCAAACAATTTCAATTTAGCCTAAGTACACAGTTTAATTGTCAAAAACGTTTCTATTTCAAGAAATTTAGTTTAGACCAACAGTTCTAATTCAAACAATTCAGTTTAGCATAAGTATAGGTTTTGTTTACACACAGTTAAATGTCAAAACAGTTCTATTTCAAACAATTCAGTTTAGCATAAGTACAGTTTCAATTTCAAAAACTGTTCCATTTCAAAATTTTATTTTAGCATTAGTACGCAGTTTAAATATAAGTTCACAGTTTAATTGTCAAAAACATTTCAAGCTATTCAGTTTTGTCGAAGAGTTCTAATTTAAACAATTCAGTTTAGCATAAGTTCGCAGTTTAGTCCTTTTTAACACATAGATAGGGTCCCATCGGGTGCTACCACTCCGAGCAAGAGTAGACCTGGGAACAATAGCAATGAAGGAGTGTTCCACATTCCCCAAAGATCCAGTATTACTGGAACCTCACCATCAGATTGTTTAGTGTCATATTCAGGACACCCATTGGTGGGGTCATGCCTCTCTGCAGAGGTGCAGTCAGTGTATTCTACAGCCCCATCCGACTGGGTAATTGGGTTATTGAAAATGACTGAACATTCTCCAGTCCTTAAATTTACAACTATCAGCGGCACACCCACCCACATATTCTTCTACATGCATTGATATATTGATACTACTACTACTACAGCAAACGCTATTATCGCTGCTATTCCTAGCCGATACAATGACTTATACATTGTGAAGCACTGAACGCATTTTCGTCTTAGTATACTGAAATGCAGGACAATCACTTTTGTACATGTAACATTTAATTTCATCAAAGATAGCCGCAAACATACTTTATCCAAATGATTTGGCCTTCGGGATTTTGACCTTGTGTCAAGTCCTGTCTGGTTGGAGGCAGCGACAAATATCATACTCGATTCTTAAAAAAAAAAAAAAACTTTTTTCGCATGAGCAGATTTTTATGTGAACACTCTTTTGCAGAAATAGACTCTATTGCATGAAAAGACTTTTTCGTTGAATAACTTACTCGTTTGCATGTTTCTCTTGGTTGAATTGCACTTTCGTTGTTATTTGTTAATAAAATACATTCTTGCTGTAATTCTTCAACTCAGTCAATGTAGTTTGGTTAATTCCCGTTAACACATTGGGTCTTTTTTGTTGAATTATAATTTCGTTCGGCCTTACATAACCGCTAAACACTGTAGGACTCAAGGGATTTAACAAACTTCTCACCAAGTCATTCTTTTATACAAGGTGGAAAGTCACGCTCGAATCAAGACATGCGCAGCTGATCAAAAAAATGCCTGGTCTCATTGGCAACCTCCTTTTAGGGCGCCTCAGGTGCCGAGCAATAAATTCAACCTTGCTAAGCTGGAGGTGGGGATGGCCCAAGAAACCAGGAGATCAATTTATAATCCCCCTCTTGGCAGGTAAAAAGACAAGGGGAATAATGAGCCTTAATCTGCTAAGATGGCCCATGTCATGATAGCCGGGGGTTTGGATTCAGAGTTACTCTTCTCTCAGGCTAGCAGTCCGTATTTACCCAACCCCTCCACACGGGCAGGATGTGACACAATGTACAATTTTTTAAAGTGGAGTTTAACAGGTTTGAATTCAGAGTTTTCCTTCTCCTAGACTGGTGGCCTAACCTAGGCTGAAGAATCTGTCTGCCCTACTATTTACCCATAACTGGAGGGAGAATAATTGGATTTATACCTTTCCAAAAAGTATGACTGATATGTGAAATGCAATCAGCCTCGTCTAGGATTTGAACTCGAGTTGCTGTGCCCATTTCCAACGAAGATGATCATTACACCACAGGCACCTTCCAGGCTTGGAGTCATTTAGTTGGTTTGGCACAAGGCTTAAAGATATGAGTCAGATTTGTTAACCCTTGTTTTAGTTTCACCATCAAAGCAGTCTGTTCTATTATTCTTATCCTTAACCCCAAGTTGAAAGAAAGAAAGAAAGAAGTAAAAAAGAAAGAAAGAAAAAAGAAAGTAAAAATGAAAGAAATAAAAAAGAAAAGAAAAAGAAAGAAAGAAAGAATGAAAGAAAGAAGTAAAAAAGAAAGAAAGAAAAAAGAAAGTAAAAATGAAAGAAATAAAAAAGAAAAGAAAAAGAAAGAAAGAAAGAAAGAAAGAAGTAAAAAAGAAAGAAAGAAAAAAGAAAGTAAAAATGAAAGAAATAAAAAAGAAAAGAAAAAGAAAGAAAGAATGAATGAAAGAAAGAAGTAAAAAAGAAAGAAAGAAAAAAGAAAGTAAAAATGAAAGAAATAAAAAAGAAAAGAAAAAGAAAGAAAGAAAGAAAGAAAGAAAGAAGTCTGCCGATAGAGAAAAAAAGAGGAAGTAAAAGTGGAAAATAAAGAGGAAAAAGGTGGAAAGTTTACCCTAAGAAAAAGAAAGCAAAGAGAAATGGGTGTATGCCTTTCCCAAGGACATTAACTGTAAAATTAACACAAATAGTCGAAAATTGAAGGGGGGAGTAATAGTTAAAGCGATGGACTGCGGGATCGTAGTAAGCGAGTTCGAACTCCAGTCGTTCACTTTCGGGCAAAATACCCTTGGGAAAGGTATGAACCCCCATATCCTCGCAGCTATGGGTTAAATAGTATCACTACTAGTCTTCTAGGAGAATGGCTTTGGCATTCAATAACCTACAAAGGTTGATATGCCATTAAACAAAGAAACCAAACCGAAAATTCAACTCTATATGCTAAATCCATTTTTCTAGCTAACAAAGTCCGCCTCCTGCGCATTCGTCTGAGAGACTTTGAGTTCACGAAAAGATGAATAGAAAAAGAGATTATAATGGAATTTTAGGTGAGAGTTATGACTGTCGACCATCAATGAAACGAGCTGTACAGTCTGTGAGTCAAATATTGATAAATCAAAGTTATATATTCGATATCAGTTTACTGGAGGAGGAGGAAGAGGAGGATGACGACGACAACGACGTCAAGTTGTTTTAAGTGCTATTTGTCAGGCTGGTGATGCGACTTCTTCAATTCAAACATCCTAAAAACAAAACCCGAATGAAGGCCCTAAAAATGGAGGTTAGCCCTTCTTAGCCAATAATTTTTATTTACCTAAAACCATCTTCCTGCCTTTTGGCAAGGTTTAGTATATGCAGACTGTATCCTCCATAGACGGGTAAGACCACCCTCTCAAAAAAAGGGTGTCCTGAGTATGACACTAAACTGCATCTGGTGGTGAGGCTCCAGTTCTGGAGCACTGGGGATGTATGGAGTATTTTACATTACCATTACTCCCAGCTCCACTGTGACCCGGAATAGTAGTCCCTGTTAGTGTTCCATCTAAGGGTCAAATCGATCTATATACAAATTATTTGTATTGGTAAAGGATACTTGATATCAAATAACTATAAGCAAAAACTTAATAGACCACACAACTAATTTGTATTAAATACGAATACGTGCAAAAAAAAAACAACTCTTACAAACAACATGAAAAATGCAAATATAAACGCAAAATGTACATGCCGATGGGGTCAAGCGTCAGTGGAGCCTCAAATATCTTATGCTAAACTGAATTGTTTAAAATGGAACTGTTTTTGACACTGAAACTGTATTAACACTAAACTGAATAGCTTGAAAAAGAACTGTTTAGACATTTAACTATGTGTAAACAAAAACTATACTTATGCTAAACTGAATTGTTTTAATTAGAACTATTTGACTAAACTGAATAGCTTGAAATAGAATTTTTTTTTTTACAATTAAATTGGGTACATAATAAACTGAATTGTTTCAAATAGAAGTGTTTACTTATATAAAAATAGATTTGGCATTAAATAACCTACAAAGTTTGATATGCCATAAACCCAAACAAGCAAACAAGCAATCACTTGTTGGTACTCACTTAAATGTTTCAAAGTATTATCTAACATCAACAGTTTAATTTAAAATCAGTCATTTGTTTGCTTACAGTTAAATGTTTTCTAGTATTCCAGTCTAATACAAATTATTCTATTTAGTATTCATTAGTTGGATGGTTTTAAGTTTTGCTATGTAACACTAAAAAATCAATTTAACATTACTCTTTGTTTGCACAGGGTTAAATGATTAGACAGTTCTATTTGAATCATTGATGAGACCCTGACTGGTTTTATCTCTCTGGGTCAGATTGAACCTGAGAATAATGGCAACGAAAGGGTACTCCACATTTCCCAGAGCCTCACTATTAGATGCAGTTTAGTATCATATCTAGGACACTCGTTCGAGGTGGGGAGAAGTCTTAACTCCCTGCAGAGAAGCATTCTACAGCCTCGCCTTCAGCCAACTGGTAAGGTAAAGTTTTAATGTTATATATGAATTTTTAAAGTTTCAAAGGAAAAAAATTCAATAATATCACGATTTATTGTGCGTATTTGATGAAGTTGCGTAGGCGAAACATGTTATAGGAATTTGAATATCTGCAATATACGTTCAATGAATGACTTGATAACAGACCTAACGACCGCCTTTGGCGGCCTTCAAGTACTTAATAAACTCTTGAATAACTCCGGGTACACAGACTGACGTATTTGATGAATAAGTCAAGGACGCTAAGAGAGACCGAAAGGTTCATTTCGAAATAAAAGGAAGAATCTCGGACGATGAAAAGGGTTTGGTGGAAGAAGTTTGGAGGTGAGGGGTGGGGAGAATGTTTTGAGGCGTGGGGACGGGAAATCCTTTATTGTTATGCAATTCGAGATCAAAATCTTGCGACTGTGTGTATGTGAGAAGAAAGAAAGAAAGAAAGAAAGAAAGAAAGAAAGAAAGAAAGACTATTTGTTCGAGATAAACAGAAAAATTAAAAAGAGAAAAAAAGAAAATTTGTTAGAAAGAAAGAAAGAAAGAAAGAAAGAAAGAAAGAAAGAAAGAAAGAAAGAAAGCATTTTGTTTAAAAGAATCGATTAGCAAAAAAATAGAAGATATTCGTTTGATACAAATAGAAAAGAAAAAGAAAAGGAAAAGGAAAAAGAAAAACGAATTACGTCTAAAAGAAAGAAAGAAAGAAAGAAAGAAAGAAAGAAAGCATTTTGTTAGAAAGAATCAATAAGCAAAAAAGTAAAAGAACTTCATAAGACACAAATAGAAAAAGAAAAAAAAAAGGAAAAAGAAAAGGAAAAACAAATTACGTCTAGAAGATAAAAAAAACAAGAAAGAAACAGGAGAAAAAGAATGACAACCAAATGAGAAAAGGAAAACCCATGAAGAAAAAAAAAAGACTATTAGCGATAAACAAAAAAATAAAAAGAGTGAAAAAGAAAATTTGTTAGAAAGAAAGAAAGAAAGAAAGAAAAAAAGAAAGAAATATGCATATTAAGTCACTTCCTGCTTTGAAACGACTGAGGAATGAGACGCAGATAGCAGAAGAAAGTAACCATTGATTAGAAAGGAAGTCACAAGCCAAGAAAGAAACGACAAAACCTAAGGCGGCGGTGACGATGATTGTGGTGATGGAGGTTGTCACTGTTAGTAGAGCGAGTCATTCGCCAGAACCTGGTTGATAAAGATGACACCACGGGACAAAGACAGAGGATCAGTGACTCTACGGACGAGTAGATAAATGTTTGGCAGGCTGGCGGGATGGATGAATGGATCAATGGAAACGACTTAGATGAAGGTAAGTTGGTAGGTAAGGTCGATATGTAAATAAAGTTGGTCGAGCCTAACAGCATGTTAGCGACAACGGAACGAATGGAGTCGATGGACGGAGATCGAGCGACGGGGCTGCATTTCACGTCGATTTTGTGGATAGATGTCCTTTGATGTTGATGGGTTCTCTTCGCTGCATTGGACATTTTATAGGAACTATGAGTCACGTACACACTGATTTTCCATTGGAACACAACGCTTTAGAGTGGGGACACGCTGGCCTTATCGGGGAGAAGGTAGGGTTAATAGGTTATTTACCAACCCCTCCGCTCGGGCAGGAGATGACACAAGGTCAATTTTTTTTTAAGCGGAGTTTAACAGGTTTGAATTCAGAGTTTTCCTTCTCCTAGACTAGTTGCCTCACCAAGGCTGAAGAACCTAGTCCGTCCTACTATTTACCCATAGCTGGAGGGAGAGGAAGGGGGTTCATACCTTTCCCAAGGGTATTTGCCCGAAAGTCAACGTAATAGCGCGACTGGAGTACGAACTCGCGTACTACGATTCCGCAGTTCATCGCTTTAACCATTACACCACGAGGTAGGGTTAATAGATGTGGGACGAAGTGGTTAAAGCTGAACTCTGCGTTATATATTTAATTCACTATGACTCGCCAATGGCCCGGGAGACCTGGGTTCAATCCCAGGTCGAGTCATACCAAAGACTTTAAAAATGGAACTTGATACCACCTTGCTTAACACTCAGCATTATAAGGTACGGTTCAAGGGTAAAGTGGAGCAATCCTGGGAATGGAGTAGCGCCCTCCCCTACACCTTGGTGTAGTAGCTATCGAAAAGGGAGCCTTCGGGTCACCCTCGACTATGGTCGCTAACTTTACTTTTATGACAGCGGCTGCTTTTTGAATAGACCAAGGTTTTTGGGATTAGGTAGTTAAAAAGCATGTGTTAATTCTAGTACAATACTTAGATATCAGAGTGTGTATACACCGGGTGGCACTGGTGAAACGCCAAAAAGACAACAAATAGGATAAGTTCATTGAAAATAAACATAAATTATATAAAAAAATTAATCCAAATAAGGCTTGCCCAGTCGGCTGAGGGTGTAGAATACACCGACTGCATCTCTGCAGAGGGGTAAGAAAAAACGAGTGTCCTAGATATAACACTAAACAATCTGATGGTGAGGTTCCAGTGATGCTGGAGCTTTGGGGAATGTTGAGTACCCCTTCATTGCCATCGCTCCCAGGTCAACTCTAGCTCGGAGTAGTAGCACCTGATAGGGTCCTATCTATGGGTCAAATAGAACTAAATTGTTTTATTACGCTAAACTAAATTGTTTGACATTTAACTGTGTAAATAAAAAAATGTACTTATACTAAACTGAGTTGTTTGACACTTTAATCAAAATGACTTAATTCGTCGTTAAATGACCCGAAAAGGGTTGATACGCCATAAAATAAAACAACCAACAACCAACCAACCTACCAACCAACCAAATAAAACGAACAAGACATACTGGATAGTGTTGGAGAAGCAAGTACGAACTCATAAGTGACTTTCTCAAATGGACCCCTTCACATGGATGATCCAGTGGTTAGCTAACAAGAGTAAGTAAGTAAAGTTGGCGACCGTAGTCGAGAGCGACCAGAAAGCTCCCTTTTCAATAGCTACTACACCGAGGTGTAGAGGAGGGTGCTACTCCTTTCCCTGGATTGCTCCACTTTACCCTTGATACGTACCTTATATTGTTGAGAGTTAAGCAGGTATTAAGTACCATTTTTCAAGGCTTTGGTAAGACGCGACCTGGGATTGAACCCAGGTCTCCCGGACCATTGGCGAACACTCTACCCACTAGACAATGAGCCGGTAACTTACGTACAACATCTCTGTACGGACAAAATATGTAGTCTAGAGGATCTACGGGGAGCGATGGATAATAGAAACGAATGGGGAGAGAGAGAGAGAGAGTCAGGGAAATCCGTGCTTGATAAAGATAAACGAAAAAAAAAAGAATTTCATAACAGTCAAATTGAGCTCTTGTTGGTGAGATTTAGAATATGCAGATTGTATCCCCCCTAAAGGAAGAGTAAGACCCCCAACTAGAAGGGGTGTAATGAGTATGACATTGACATTCAACTGCTAGTGAGGCTCTAGTCTTTGAAATATGAAGAGTGTGGAGTACTGCTTCATAATCATTACTCCCAGGCCCACTCTGACACGAAGTGGTAGTGCCTATCAGTGCCTCATCTATGGGTCAACTAGATATGTTCTCAAATTATTTGTCATCATCATCATCATCATAATCATCGTCATCAAGTCGTGCCGAGAGCACAGAATTCTCTCTCTCTCTCTCTCTCTCTCTCTCTCCGTCCATCCCTATCATCCGTTGCTTGCGACATCCGGAGCTGATTTAAGTCTTTGCCAGTCGGTCAACATTGGTGAGTCCATTAGAGAACGACGTTTGTGGGTTCGTCCTAACGTCTCCAGCAGTGCTCCGTACATCTTGTTCGTCTCACGTGAATAGAGATGGGAGGTAGATGGCAGTACAGCTGCTGTTTCGTGGGGCACTGCTTCCTGGGTTTGTTCATGACAGTGCGTAGCATTTTTGTGCAGTTTTCCTCTAGCTTTTTCTCCATGAGATTCATTAGCGTCTAGGTGGTGCATCCATACAGTAGTACTGACACAGCCACAAATTGGAAGAAATCCCATTTTATTTCATCAAGGAGATCAGATTTCCATATGATCGATAACCTGTCAATACCAGTCGATGCCTTGGCTAGGCGTACGTTGATGTCAATTTCAGATGATGAGATATTGCTGCCGAAGTACGCGAAACTGGAGATATCTCCTTGCTTAAAACACCTGAACTCTGTTTTATTTGCATTCACGAAGAAACCAATGCTTCTTGCTGCTTGCTCCAGGCTATAAAGCAGGGATTCGGCTATGGCAGGTGTATATGGGAGAAGCGCTAGATTATCTGCATAGTTTGAGTCTGTCACATTTTCTACCTAATATCGTCTGATTTTTATCTTTTTTTTTTGTGGGAAACAATTTTCTTTGATTAGATCAATCGACGTTCGTAGTAACGTAATCTAGGCAGATTCTAATCATATATGGCGCTTATCTGATATCATATAAAATTAAAGGTAAGTTGGCGACCGTAATCGAGGGCGACTCGAAGGTTCCCTTTTCAATAGCTACAACACCGAGGTGTAGGAGAGGGCGCTACTCCTTTCTTATATATATATGTGTGTGTGTGTGTGTGTGTGTGTGTGTGTGTGTAAAACCCTTAAAAACCACAATGAAATTCATTTACTGACCTATTTATTTTCAAATATTTACTTTTCTCTAATTGGATTCACAAAAAAAGAAAAATATATATAAATATATATATGCTCCCCCATGGGGGTTGAGCTCTCTGGCGAAGGAACTGCCGGCCGCCGCTAGCGTAATGCAAAGCTCTTCGAAAGAACTGACCACTCTGGTAGCCGATAGGGTATTAAAAAAATGTAAACAAAAGCTGCTGCTGCTGCTGCTGTTTCTAAAAATAAAAATACCTTAAAATTCCCTTAGCCAATGTGGTCCTCTTGGTGGACGAGTGGTCTGAAACACAGTCTAACGTAAAGTGTCTAGCCACACTGAAGAGTTCTAATAGAACGAAACAGTCTGTCTGTGGATGACTATATATATATATATATATATCAATTATGTCGTTTGGTATATGCACAAATACAGAATACTCAATATCGGTGATCGATCATAATATGCTTAATATGTAACGGTTAACCGTCAAAGGAAATAGATACGATGACTCTAGTTCAAACCCTGGTCGACAATGTTTGCATTTCAAAGAGCACTTATACAGTTCGAAAAGGTATAAATCCAACTATCTTCTCTCCAGTTATGAGAAAATAGTAGTTAAGCCTGGGCTCTTTAACTTTGTTATGGTAACCTATCTGGGAGAAGGAAAACTCTGAATTCAAACCTGTTGAACTCCTCTCTAGAAAATTGACCTTGTGTCACGTCCTGATCATGCGGAGGGTTGGGTAAAGCGTAGACACAGAGTCAATGGCTCTTTGTGAATGTTTGTGCGATTATCACACCAGGTCTTGGTGAGAAATTAACAGTCACCAGGAGCCGTTATTCTCACTCATAGATAGATAGATAGATAGATATTCAAAGTAAATTAGTCTATAATTTGCTTCTTTCAATGTAAATATTACGTTTATTTTGTTTTTATAATATTGCGTTAAGACCTGATTTATGTGTATGAGAAGAAGAGAAAAACAGTTACGAACCATTACAGTTAGGTATTTGGAAGTTTGTGGTAGGATTTTTCAATCGATATTGTCTGTTGTAATAATTTACAGCTAACACCATAAGGAGGACAGGCGTCTTAAAACTGGTACATAGGTTGGCTTGCATTTAGAAATTCCGTTTCAAACCCGGTCGAAGGCAAAGAAAAAAAGTATCTCGTATTTAATTTCAAGGGAAGAAGAAGAAGAAGAAGAAGAAGAAGAAGAAGAAGAAGAAGAAGAAGATATTGACGTGGAAAAGTCAGTCTGTTAAAATCGAAGCAGTTCCACAAGGTTCTTTAGTGAATAATTTCTATGCTACCAAGCGCGAAAGAAGAGATCAATAACTTTTTTTTCCTGCTTAGTGATTTTTCCTTTTCGCGTTTTGCTCTTGCGCACCGGTGCGTGTGTGTGAGAGAGAGAGAGAGAGAGAGAGAGAGAGAGAGGGTCGCGATACGTTGGTTTGAAGAATTTTTCTAGAGACATTTTTCCACAAATGAACCCGGCGATACATTCCCTGAAATCCTGACCATGTAATCTGCTACTTGGGTCGACACACACTGTCAGCTTCACCGTGAATAAGATGTTAGGAAGCGAGATTTTAGAAGGCCTTATGCACATAAATAAGAATAATAAAAAACGGATGAATCAATAGATTTATCAAAATCGCCGATCAAATTATGTGACTGGAAAGAATCAGGACCAAAAGGTCACTTGACCCTTCTCTGAATCTCTATTTATAAAATCGCCCAGTCGAAAAGGCTAAGAATACGCTGAGCGTGTCCCGTTCGAAAAGGTAAGACACCCTCCCCAAAGAAAAGTGTTTTTGTTATGATTCTAAACGGCATCTGATTTTTGAGGCTTCAGTTCTTGAGATCTAAGGAGAGTGGAGTACCTCTTCGTTGCCATTGCTCCCATGTTCACTCTGACCTGGAGTGGTAGTAATTTACGAAGCTCTTTGCTTTGATTTGGCACAAGGCCGAATGAATGTGTTGTTTTGCTAATCTAGCTTGCTAACCATTACTCCACCAGAAATGCCCTGACCTGGAGTGATAGTACTTGTTAGGGTCCCATTTATGGGTTAAATAGATCTGCATAAAAATTAAGTGAGAGTCCACGCGGTCGAGTGGATAATGCGGTGGACTGTGACAACTTAGTAAGCGAGATCGAATTCTAGTCGCACTATTACGTTCACCTTCAGGCAAATACTCTTGGGAAAGGTATGAACCTCCTTATCCACCCAGCTATGGGTTAGAAAGTACCACTGCTGTTTTTCTAGAACGATGGATTTGGCATAAATTAAACCATAAAGTTAGATATGCCATTAAAGAACCTAACCAAACCTTTTATATATATTAATTAATACAAAACTGCAATGAATACTATATGACTGTCATGTTGAAATCGAACGCGTTAATTGGTTCGACAGGAATTTTTTTCGTCTGTACAAGGTACCAATTGATGGGGTAATCTGGTACACGCGCAATGTTGGTCTAAAAAGAAATTAAACTGATTGTTTTTATCTTTTTATTTTTTCATTTTTCAGGTTGGCAACTCTGAATGAAGCTGAACTTCGGCAAACATTTAATTCATGTTTGTCTTTCAGAAAAATCACGTTCACTTGAGTAAGCTCGAATCATTACGGGAGTTTTTAGTTGAGTGTACCACGAAAGTGGAACACAAGATCAAATCCGATCAAATTTCAGGATCATGAGACAGAAAATTTAACAAGTTAACACAGGCTTATAGAGACTAAGTTCTTTCCCAGGCAGAGGTTCTAAGGTGACACAAGGCATTTTTGAATGGCTGAGAGGCTAGTCTGGTGGACTGGTTCCTTCACGGACTGAGAAACATGTATCAAAAGTGAAACTATCAATCATCTACGATTGACGTTTGACAATTTGGATGATAAGTGATGAATTAACTTTGATCAGTTGATTTTCAATCAAGGTTGCTAACCTGAAAAAAAAAAAAGAAAGAAAAAATATCCCCTAAATACCACGATCTCCTTACTCCTTTGATAAAAATCCTTATGACTATTTCGTATTCCTTAAAAGACCGGGCCATTGGCCGAATGAGTAGAGTGTTCGCCAATGGTCCGGGAACCGGGGTTCAATCCAAGGTCGAGTCATACCAAAGACGCAAAAAATGGTACTTGATACCGCCATGCTTAACACTAAGCATTACAAGGTGAGGATCAAGGGTAAAGTGGAACAAATCAGGCAATGGAGAAGCAACCTCCCCTACACCTCGGTGTAGTAGCTATTGAAAAGGGAGCCTTCGGGTCACCCTCGACTAAGGTCACCAACTTTTTTGCCATTTCGGCGTAACTGGAAATGTAAAACAGACCATGAAAAAAAAATCAACCGAATGCAGTGTCAGTTGAAAACTTCCAGTAAAACCAAGCCGTTGTTGATATCGTTTTCTGGCCTTCTGTAGAAGAACACCGTCAACTCAGGACACACAGACAGATATTTTATTTGATACATATTGTTGAGGTCTTGAAATTTGGCCGCTTGTTTAAGATAAAATCGTTTCACCGGCTGTTGTCAATCCACAAAAGAGGTTTGGTTTGAAATTATCTTGTTCAAAGCCAATAGAGGAAATGTAGAGTCAGTGGACGGGTAGGGGAGGTGCTGCAAGAAACACGCGGGAAACTGTGGGTTGGAAATGGTAACAAGGTAAGCAAGCGAACTGGAATATAAAACAGATTTCCCTAGACCCCCTAGTCACGCTCTTTTTGACCCTTTCAACAGAAAGAAAGGGAGTCATTTCTTTCAAACCTCTTGTTAAATTGGATTCCACCCAACTTTCTTCATTCGTTCTTTGTCGGTCTCCTCAGCACTACTGCTCCGTAGTCATCACCAGTTAAGTGAATAGCCACCCCCGACCTTTTCTTGTACATACAGACACAGCTTAAAGGATAGAGTAGGGGCTTGGAAATTGTAAGGTCTATGTTTTCTACTATTTGCCATCACTGGTCTGAAGTCATCATTATTCAAATTAAGTTGCTCTCTATGACGTCTTGCATATACAGGTGCATCTTAAAGGATAGAATAGAGGATTGTAAAGAGCAAGGTCTATATTGCATAGACCGGTGCATCTTAAAGGATAGAGTAGATGACTGGAAGTTGTAAGGTCTGTGTTTTCTATAATTTGCCATCACTGTTCTAAAGCCATCATTATTCAAATTAAGTTGCTCTCTACGACGTCTTGCTTATATAAGTTCATCTTAAAGGATAGAGTAAAGGACTAGAAGCAGCAAGGTCTATGTTAGGTGTCATTTGTAGGACTAGGAACAGTTATTAAACTCTTCCCTCTTCTTGGAGAAATTGTAACCTCGAGGATTTAAAATCTGACTCAATATTAATTATTTGATACATGCAAAAATAACTGTGGTTATTTTTATTTTCAAATTTTATGTGCATTTTTGAATAATGTTTTAAAAAAAAAAGTATCCTTAAGTAATGGACTATTTTAAAGCACGGATTTTCCTCAATTGATTTGCGCTCATGGTTTTCTTTTCACTTTTTATTTTGGCGCATTTCAAATTGACAAAGACAAAAAAAAATGTCCGCAACATTGTGAGTATAACAACAAAAAGTAGGATAATAGTCACAATTATGCAAATTACCTCATAGATGTTTTGCATTAATCAATAGTGAAAATTCCGGTTGATAAGCCGTTAAAATTACACGGTCAATCAACCAATCATCTTACACATTTGTGCATCCTCTTTTTGATTTAGTTTCTTCCGACAATAAAATTTGTTGATTGGTTTGGTTTGGTTTGGTTTTATAGCATATCAACTGTTGTTGGTTATTTAATGCCAAATCCTCTTTATACATATATATTAAATATACATGATTTGGTTTGGTTTGGTTTTATAGCATATCAACTGTTGTTGTTTATTTAAAGCCAAATCCTCCTTTTACAAATATATTAAATATATAAGATTTGGTTTGGTTTGGTTTGGTTTTATAGCATATCAATATTTGTTGGTTATTTAAAGCCAAATCCTCTTTTCTCATATATATTGACTATATGATTTGGAAATACATTTTTTTAGATGCACACAGTTAAATGCTCACACAGTTTTATTTTTATCAATTCAATTTAGCATAAGTAAACAAAATTAAATCCCCTAAATCCAATCCAAGCTGTCCTCGCTATTACTTTAAAAAAATGTTTTACTTAACATTATTTTTAACACTACCCATGCTGTTATGCATCAGTGGTGAGATTTTACCTTGTCTGGATTATGAATAATCATGGTAAGCTACATCGAGGGCTAGACTACATTGTTTTTTATTATTATGATTTTGTTTGGTTTGGTTTTGTGGCAATTAATGCAAAATCCTCTTTTTACATATATTTCAAATATATATGATTTGGTTGGGTTGGGTTGGGTTTTATAGCATATCAACCATTGTAGGTTATTTAATGCAAAATCCTCTTTATACATATATATTAAATTGTACGGCCATTTACATCTCGCAAACCATACAAGTAAGACCAGCAACACAAGCTGCGTTGTGCGGTAGAAGTAAGGACAAACTAAATAAGCGACGTTCACCAATGGACTCCTACGCAGTGTTGGCAGACCAGCAAAAAACTTACATTTATCAGGTCTATGCGGACGCTGAGAGCCGTCTAGGAGACTTAATCAGAGCGATGATTGATCGGGACGGGTGACGAGAGAGTGTGAGGGAGTCAAAGGAATCTATGCTGCCACGTCTTGATGAGAATAATGATTAGTGCCCTCTTTTATCATTTGCAAGGTTACCGAAAGATTTTTTTTAATGTTTGTAGTGATTGTGGTTATGTACTGCAAACAGCTCTAACTGCTCAACGCAGTGGACATGTTTCTGTGATGTTAGCGCCCATCTCAGCTTTTCCAGAAAAAGGACCGAAAATTTCGCCAAGGACCGGTTACAAGCTCCGACACCAGTATTAACCTCGACATATGCCTTTATAAAGTCCTCCCCCACTATACTCTCTGAAAAGGGGAGATCAGGACACAGCTAGGAGATGAGGCAGCTCCCCAAAACACAGGGAGGTAGGAAGGTACCAAGGCAGTCAAGCTGTACTTGGAACCTTTCTTGTGAATAATCAGGTTTGGCCACGCTGGCTTGCATGGCCGCTAATGGAAGTCGTTTCTGAAAGTAACCTAATTTTTAAAATTGAATAATTAGTGGGGGAGTAAAGCTAGGCACACGGTGACATGGAGGTGGTGGTTGGTGATAGAAAGTGTTAATGTTGGTCGGGGTGAGAGGAGTTAGCGCCCCGACTCCATTCTGCCGTACGAGGCTCCTTACTCACTAACCGGACAGAAACCAGTATATATCTGTGGCCGAGAATCAAATCGACGCTAGGTCTGACAGAGGACGCATTTATCAAACGATATTTCTAATTCGTTCTTATGATGAGCTGCAAGTATTCAAATATCATTACGACTATCTGAGGTTGGGATAACAAGGTCGATGAGACTAAAAAGGCGATGGGTTTGAGAGGGTTGTTGCTTTCGGATGCGATTGTCCGATAGGAAAACTGTCAACCCAACTCTTTCAAAAAACAGGGATTTTTCCTATTTTCAATCATAACTAAACGAGATTTAATATCGCCTGAAAGAAGATGGATATAAATAAAACAAAACTAAGATCTTTGAAAGCGATAAATAAAGAAAAGGTTGTTTGTTCTATAGTTTTATTCTTATCCTTTTTTATGCAAGTTTTTATATTCTGCTTTCCTTATGTTCTTCGTCTCTGGAGGCGCTTGTGGTGAAACAGTTATCGTTGGAGGAAGCGGACTAGACTACCCGATATTCGAATCCGTGGGAAAAGTACGAATCCAACGATTCTCTTTTCATCTATGGGTAAATAGTAGGACAAAACTGGGCTCTTTAACTTTAGAATGGCAACCAGTCTTGGAGAAGAAAAAACTCTCAATTGAAACTAGTTGTAGACCTGGAGAGGGATGGGCTCAGCGAAACTATTCCTAACCAAGACATCACCGCGAATTTTTCTTTTTTTTAATTCTATTTTATTTATTCATTTATCCATTTAATTTTTTTTTTTTTTTTTTTTTGCTGTTTTCTCTTTCGTCTTCGCTTTCGTTCTCTTTCTTTATATTTTGTCTTCTCCACAATCTACTCATCCCTGTTTCTTTTCTGATCTCTTTGCTATTCTCTCTTTTTCTCTCCTTTTTTTTTTTTTTTTTTTTTTTTTGCTGTCTTTAGTGACGTCTGTTTTCTGTCACAACCGTTTTGTTCATTCAATTCTTCGTTATTTTCCTTCTTTTAAAAAAAAAAATGCTTTTCTTCTTTTATTTCACTTTATTCTTCAATTTAATTCGTGACTCCCAGACCCACCCTTTCCAGTCACTTCAAGATCTGTAATACAACCGATATGCCTAACATTTTTTCTTCACCGTACTTAGTCATTTTAGTGCGACCTTCCCTTTAAAGTTTCAATTTTTTTCTTTCCTTCACGCTACCAATCCATTCATTCTTTTCAGTTTTTTTTTTTTTCATCCGCTTCTTGCTTTCTTAGTCTTGAGTAAAAGAAAAACAAAAAAAAAAAACTTTTTGCCTTTTATCCTTAACTAACTCATATTAAATTTTCACCATAGAAAAAGGCCGGAAAAAGAAAGAAAGAAAGAAAAAAACTTGAAAGAAAATGAGAAAACAATCAGAAGGAAAGAGTGAAAAAGGCAATGTAAATTAAAATTACGAAAAAAAAAAAAAGCAAAAAGCAAAAATAAAACAAAACAAAACAAAAACCAACCGAAGAATGAATAAACCACCTTGTTTTTCTCAAACCGAGCATCAATTTTTATTAATTTCTCTATTTCCTGCTTGACTTAAGCTGCGTTTTATTGTATTTTTGTCGCTTTTTGTTTGTTTGTTTTTTGCTCTTTACATCGCCATTTTTCTTTCAGAAAAGAAGCAAGCAACATCAAGGGGTGAAAAAAAAAAAAGAAAAAAAAAAAAAAAGAAAAAGACAACCTAAAACCAAAAACAAAAAACAGAAGAGAAAATCATACCGAACCCACATCAATAATAATAATAATAATAATAATAATAATAATAATAATAATAATAATAATAATAATAAACAAGAAACTGCATTTGTGGTTGAAGAAAGAGCAGCGTTACTTAAATCCTGATTCATTCCTGGCATTTCTATTGTCGAATAAATTGTGTATAAATCATTTTCGCTTCAAATAAGATATGTCTTCTTTTTTAGTTCATTTATTTTATTTTATTTTTTTTTTTTTTTGTTCTACTGTCAGCTTCATTTTTCCAATTGGTGTTGGCACTGAGCAGAAATAATTCTTTTGACACTTTTTTTTAAGGACAAAATAAAAGAAAGAAGAAAAACGAGAAGAAGTAAATAGCAAAAAATTTTAAACTGAAGAATAATTGTTTGAAACTGTTAGTCAAGTGTTAGAAGAAAAAAAAAGAAGAAATTTAGAAGACAGAAGAAAGCAGTTATACAGAGATAAAATGTTAACCCTTTTTTAGATTTCAATTTATTTTATTTCATTTTATTTTATTTTATCTATTATTTTCTTTTCTTTTTTTTTTTTACTTGGACAATAAATTTGATTTTCAATATGCTTCCGAAGTAGAAAAAATGAACAGGAATTCTCTTGTTGTAAAAAGAAAGAAATTGATGAGACGAATTTGACTTTATCAAATTGTTTCATAGCATCAAAGTTATTTGAAACAGATTTGGCACAAGTTGCGACATTCTCTCTCTCTCCGTCTCTCTCTCTCTCTCTCTCTCTATATATATATATATATATATATATATATATAATTCAATAAGAGAAATCATTTTATTAAATCGTTTAAAATGATAAAACACTAAAGGGACCCTTTCGTCCAGCGTTTCTTCACTAGCAACAACTGAAATCGATTAAAATAGAAAAAATTTAAGAACACGTGGGTTAGTAAGTAAAAGTTAGCGACCATAGTCGAGGGTGACCCGAAGGCTCCCTTTTCGATAGCTACTACACCAAGGTGTCGGGGAGGGCGCTACTCCATTCCCAGGATTGCTCCACTTTACCCTTGAACCGTACCTTATAATGCTGAGTGTTAAGCAAGGTGGTATCAAGTTCCATTTTTAAAGTCTTTGGTATGACTCGACCTGGGATTGAACCCAGGTCTCCCGGGCCATTGGCGAACATTCTAACCGCTGGGCCAATGTCCCGGTTAGTATTAATAAATAAAAACTTAGAAAGAGGAAAAAACTTTGACTCTCCAAATTCCCACAAGACTCCCCAAATAGACAGAGTGTATAGAATTGTCTTTTCAGTCGGCACCGTTTTGTGCGAAATAGTGTTATTGCAAAAGCTTCAAGAATGGCCAGATGTTTGTTGTAGAACAGTTTGGACACTGAAGTTTCGACTGAGAACATTTCGACCACGCTACATTCCAAATTAGAAAATCTATGAGTTTTAAAAAAAAATTCAGTGTCTATGAAATTTCAAATAAAATTCAAAGCTTATGAAATCTTATATAAAATATAGAATCTATGAAATTTTAAATAAAATGAAAATTTTATGAAATTTTAAATAAAATAAAAAATATTATGAAATTTTAAATAAAACAATATTTAAAATTTTTAATGAAATACAAAATTTATGAATATCTAGATGAAATATTGAATTTATGAAATTTTTAATAAAAAACACAATTTATGAAATTTTAAATAAAATACAAAATTTATGAAATTTTAAATGAAATACAGAATTTATGAAATTTTAAATGAAATACAGAATTTATGAAATTTTAAATGAAATACAGAATTTATGAAATTTTAAATGAAATAAAAAATTTATGAAATTTTAAATGAAATACAGAATTTATGAAATTTTAAATGAAATACAGAATTTATGAAATTTTAAATGAAATACAGAATTTATGAAATTTTAAATGAAATAAAAAATTTATGAAATTTTAAATAAAAAACAGAATCTATGAAATCTTATCTCAATTACAGAATACGATGAAATTTTAAATAAAATATAGAATCTATGCAATTTTGTATAAAATAAAAAATTTATGAATTTTTAACTAAAGGAAAGAATCTATGAAATTTTAAATAAAGTACAATTTATATAAATCTGAAGCAATGTACTTTAATTCATGTGCGTTATGTTTATGATATTTAATTTTAATGTCAAATTGCTTACACTCATACGGAGAATATCATGAATTTATTAGTTCACACCATTCAACACTAATTTATTTGCCCATAAAACACGAAATTATTTTCAACTTACAACTTCAAACCTTTAGAAACCAAGAGAAATAACATTCATAAAAAAAAATTTACAAAAAGTAATAATGCCGACAGCCGAGACATTTGCTTCTTTTTTTTTCAGTAAACATTTCCAGATAAGTTTCGAAATTACAAATCTGCTATGGACCATCTTTTTAGTGATTTGAAGAAGGTTTATTACCCGGCGCCTGAGGGACACATGAAGAAGAATGCCGACGAAAACAAGCATTTTTTTTTTTTTTTTTTTTTTGCAATGGCTACGGATGAGTTTTGATTTGTGCATGGCCCGCAACTCTAAAATGAAATCTTGTCAGTTCTGACTCGGCAGAAAGTCGCGAAAAAATATCAGCTTTGTGCCAATCATTCTACCTCCCTCCTACTATCACTAATGGAAATATTCTGACAGAATGGTTCCATAACTTGGTTTAGCCATGAAGTTGGGTAGCTGTACTGGAGAAGCCCATCACACTCCAGGTCGATAACTGGTCTGAATTCACGGTTTTCCTTACACCAGTTAATATACAAAAGTAGAAGAACCCAGACTGGCCCTACTATTTACCGGTAGCTGGCGGGAGAATATCTAGATTTCTTCTTTTCTCAAGGGCTAAGTGAATTGCAAGCATTTTCGAGTCCAATTCTAATGAAGAAAACCGTTATACCACAAACGCCTCCACTCTCAAACATTTTTGACCAAAGTTACATTTTTTTTAAATATATCAAATCAAAAGCACAAACGTATTTTTCTCGGAGAACTTCATTTAAATTCAGGAATGTTTTTCAGTTTAATTCTTTGAATATGAAAGCACTGAGGTAAATTAAAATGAAAAAAAAAAGTATCAAGTAAATTAATGATTTCTGATATTTTGCAGCAAAGAGTTGCAGTTTTTAAAAATGATAATGTTTAATTGACAGCTTTTTGAATCGCTTCTTCTTCTTCTTCTTCTTCTTCTTCTTCTTCTTCTTCTTCTTCTTCTTCTTCTTCTTCTTCTTCTTTATATATATATATATGCTTTAGAAGAAGAAGCAGGAAGAAGAGGAAGAATACACACACACACACGCACACACACACACACACACACATATTCTTATATATATATTAATATATATATATACATTAGAAGAAGAAGAAAAAGAAGAATATATTATATATACATATGAATTCTTCTTCTAATATATATGTATTATACATATATATATATATATATAAGAAGAAGAAGAAGAAGAAGAAGAAGAAGAAGAAGAAGAAGAAGAAGAAGAAGAAGAAGAAGAAGGTGGAGAAGGAAAAGAAGCATATATATTTTTTCTTTTTTTTCATATATATTTTTGAATAATAATAATAATAATAATACACACACACACACACACACACACACACACACATATATATATATATATACATACATGCTGCAAAATAGTAAAGGAGTTCGAATTCCTGCTGTAACGTTCACTTTTAGACTAATGCCTTTGGGAAATATATAAACCCCCTAATTCTTCTAGCTATTAGTTAAATAGTACCACACCTTAACTTCTTTAAGGAAGGCTTTAACATTAAATAATCTACGAAGACTGCTATGCCATTAAACAAAGAAACCAACGCCCTTATATATTTGCTATCATTATTAGCACATATGCAACGTAACCAAATAGACATATTATTGACCAAATCAATGAAACAACTGAAAGTGATATTTTACTCGTTTTACTCATAATTCATACTCATATTTTACTCATTACTCATTTTACTCATAACTTCCGGTTGAAAAATATTTCTCGTAAAAATTAATTCAACTTTTAGTGTCCTGCCTTTCTCTACTGCTGTGTAAACCAGTGGTTTTGGCTTTCTTCATTTTGCTTAAGGGCATGTCAACCTTCGAGCGTTATTTAATGCCAAAATCATCCTTGGAGAAGAACATTACACATAGCGGAAGGGAATACTTTCCCCAAGGGTATTCGTCCGTTAGTGAAGGTAACAGGGCGACTGGAGTTCGAACTCTTTTACTTCAAGGCTGCGGTCTAGCACTTTAGTCATTACGACACGGGGACTTTCCACTGGTTTCAGCTAAAATACACACACATACACACGCATATATATTTATATGAGAAGAATATGTATAAGAAGGAAGTATATACAGGGTGTCTCAATATACATGGGACCCATGTGACTGCTAATTACTCTACTAATAACAATGTTGCGTTCTTTTTCGTTTCAAATGAAGCAGCGTCTCATCAACCGAAAAGGACATCGACACACGGCTAACGAAGGCATGGACAGCTATCGATAGGCTTTCGATCATATGGAAATCAGACCTGACCGATAAAATGAAACGCAGTTTCTTCCAGGCAGCGGTCGTGTCGATACTGCTATGTGGATGCTAACTAAACGGCTGGAGAAGAAGCTAGACGGCAATTACACAAAAATGCTGCGAGCAATATTGAACAGGTCCTGGCGGCAACAGCCCACAAGGCACCAACTATACGGCCACCTGCCTTCCATCACGAAAACTATCGAAGCTAGACAAACCAGACATGCAGGACACTGCTGGAGAAGCAAGGATGAGCTCATAAGTGATGTACTCCTATGGACCCCCGCATATGGCCAAGCAAAAGCAGGACGACCAGCTCGAACATACATACAGCAGCTATGTGAGGATACGGGATGTAGCCCTGAAGACCAGCCAGAGGCGATGAACGATAGGGAGAAGTGGCGAGAGAGGGTCAGGGATATCTGTGTTAGCAGTACGACATGATGATGAGGATGAATCCTCGATCACAATGCCTTGGACTAAAGTGGAAAAAATATTTTGCGTCACTACTTAATAGTAGACAAATGCATTCAAAACTGTGCAAGCAAAGTTTCCAAGGAAGTTTAACTTTAATAATTGTCTCAGAAAAGCCAAATTTATCGTTGGGCACACAAATTTCAAGCCACAGAGTCAGTAAACAAGCTCAACAAGAAGGCAGAAAATCCCAGATCTGGCTGGACGTTGACAGCAAAATATCCCGACGATGTGGATGCGGTGAGAGATTCTATCGGAAGGAGTCCGAAAAAGTCCCTCCGAAGACTTTCCCCGAGAACTTGTTCTTTAACGTGCACTGTAGGATAAAGTCAATCAATTTCTGTCCTCGTCATTTGGTTTGACCTTTCTGAAGTGATATGATTGTTTCTTAAGACTCAGATGAAAGATGACTTAATGCAATATGAATTATCATATTAATGGGTTGCATCTATTTTGAGACACGCTGTATATATATATATATAGAAGAAGAAGAAGAAGAAGAAGAAGAAGAAGAAGAAGAAGAAGAAGAAGAATTAAATGTTGGTAATATAAAGTCTCTTGGAGGCAGCAAAGATATTTATTCAATGTCATGCTTGTCGTTACTGTATAACAGTAGACCAAAAAAGTTAGATTCTTCTGGAATGTCATGTGACATTCTTTGATGCGCCCAACAGACAATACTAATCTCCAAGGAAGGCAATAAATTACTGACGACCCTCTATAATAAAATCCGACTGCTTGAATGCTTGTTGGCAGAGTGGTAAACAAACTAAAATGTTCTTACAGTATTAAAAATGTTACTTTCAATTTCATGTAGGGAAAAGAAAAGATTCAAGCATTTTGGTTTCTTATTCAAATTATTATTCCGAGCTAAACAATAATACTATGTTATTATTTTATATTTCCAAATTGATAAACTTCTACTTCCTGTTATGAGCAACACCAAACTTTTGGTTTGGTTTGATTTGGTTGGGTTTTATGGCATATCAACCATTGTAGGTCATTTAATGCCAAATTCTCTTTAAACATATATATTGAATATATAGAATTTGGTTTGGTTGGGTTTTATGGCATATCAACCATTGTAGGTCATTTAATGCCAAATTCTCTTTAAACATATATATTGAATATATATAATTTGGTTTGGTTGGGTTTTATGGCATATCAACCATTGTAGGTCATTTAATGCCAAATCCTCTTTATACATATATATTGAATATATAGGATTTGGTTTGGTTGGGTTTTATGGCATATCAACCATTGTAGGTCATTAAATGCCAAATCCTCTTTATACATATATATTGAATATATATATTATTTAATTTGGTTGAGTTGATATGCCATAAAACCCAACCAAACCAAATCACACATATTTAATATATATGTATTAAGAGGATTTGGCAATAAATAACCGACAATGGTTGGTATGCTTATGGCATTATGCATATACCAATATTTGAAACTCTTTAACTATGTAGTTAAACTGAATTGTTATATAGCGATGCTTGAAACCATTTAATTGTGTGCAAATAAAACTATTCATGTTAGATTGCAATACTTTAAACCGTTTAATTTGTTTGCTTGGGTTTTATGGCATATCAACTATTGTAGGTTATTTAATGCCAAATCCTCGTTATACAAATGTATTAAATATATATGATTTGGTTGGGTTGGGTTTTATGGCATATCAACCATTGTAGGTTATTTGACGCCAAATTCTCTTTATACTTATGTATTAAATATATATGATTTGGTTGGGTTGGGTTTTATGGCATATCAACCATTGTAGGTTATTTGACGCCAAATTCTCTTTATACTTATGTATTAAATATATATGATTTGGTTGGGTTGGGGTTTATGGCATACCGACCATTGTAGGTTATTTAATACCCAATCCTCTTTATACACATATATTAAATATGTATGATTTGGTTGGGTTGGGTTTTATGGCATGCCAACCATTGTAGGCTATTTACTGCCAAATCTTCTTTATACATATCATATAAGATTTGATGCATAGTTTGTAGATAACTTCTTTAAACGAACCAGAGCTTATTTGCTTGCATGTAGTTAAATGGTTATTCATAGGATTTGTAAATCAATAGTTGTCAGTGATCTTATCTTTAAATGTGCCAGAGCTAATTTGTTGGCACACAAGTATTATTATTGTTTGCACATAGTTAAAAGGTTTCAAATATTCTGACACGAATTTAGAATTAAACATTTAGTTTCACTCACTTAAATGGTTTCAAAACTCTACTTACGCTAAACTGATTTGTTTGAATTAGGACATATGACTGTGTAAACAAAAACTATACTTATATATTAAGCTAAATTGTTTGAATTAGAACTGTTTAACTAAACTGAATTGCTTGAAATAGAAATGTTTTTGACAATTAAACTGAGTACTTATGCTAAACCGAATTGTTTGAAATTGAATTGTATAAAGATGGATTTGGCATTAAATAACCAACAAAAGTTGATATGTCATAAAACCCAAGCAAACAAATTAAACGGTTTAAAGTATTGCAATCTAACATGAATAGTTTTATTTGCACATAGTTAAATGGTTTCAAGCATCGCTATATAACAATTCGGTTTAAGGACATAGTTAAAGAGTTTCAAATATTGCAATTCAACACTAATAATTTTATTCAACATTACTCATTCGTTTGCACATAGATAGGGCCCTATCAAGTGCTACCCCTCCGTTGCCATCGTCCCCAGGTCCACTCCAGCCTGGAGTCGTAGCACCTGATAGGGTCTTATCTATGGGTCAAATAGAATAGTTTGACATTTAAACTGTGCACAAACGAATGACTCATGTTAAATTAAATTCTTTGAAATAGAACTGTTTTTATATTTAACTGTGTGTAAACAAATGACTTGTATTTTAATTGAATTATCAATGATGGATAGCAATACTTGGAATCATGTGTGCAAATGAACAGAGTTCAATAGAATTAGCGTTAAATAGCAATGAATTTAATCACTTCATTGTGTGCAAACAACAGATTAATATTGAATAGAATTATTTGTGTTTGACAGCAATAATTGGAACTATTCAACTGTGTAGAAAAAACAGCAATATTCATGTGCAAACAAATTAGTTCTGACCTATTCAAAATGAAATTACTAACAAACTATTTAATTACAAAACATATATGAATATTCATTTAAATGTGTGCAAACAATTTAATAAGTGATGTTAAATTGTTACTGTCACATAGAAATACTTGAAACCATTTAAATGTAGGAAATGAATGATTTATGTTGAAAAGAATTATTGGTGTTAAGTAGCAATACTTGAAACTTCTGGACAATTAGTGTTAAATAGCAGTATTTGTAACCACTTCACCGTGTGTAATCAAATGATTGATATTGAATTAAATTATTAGTGTTAGGTAGTAATAACTGAAACCATTTTACTTTGTAGAAACAATAGCGACGTTAATGAGCAAACAAATTCAATTGAATAGTGTTAAATAACAATACTTAAAACTCTTTTGAATGATTAGTGCTAAATAGCAATACTTGTAACCACTTCATTGTGTGCAAACAAAGGATTAATATTGAATAGCATTATGCGTGTTAGATTGTAATGATTGATACAATTCAAGTGTAGAGAAACAATAGTGACGCTAGTGAGCAAACACATTAGTTCAAACTCATTAAAAAGTGAAATTTCTGACATACTAATCTATTACATTTATCGATTTAAATTAAACAAATGACTGACGTAAAGTTGTTACTGTTATATAGGAATACTTGAAATCATTGAACTGTGTGCAATCAAATGGTTAATACTAAATAGAATTAATCGTGTTAGATAGAAATACTTGAAGTCATGAAAATGTCTGTATAAAAAAATAGCACGGGCTCGCTTAAAGTTGTTATCAACAGAATGTTTTAACAAATTATATATATCTAATATATATGTATAAAGAAGAATTGGAATTGAATATCCTGCAATGGTTGACATGCCATAAAACCCAACCAAACCAAATTATATATATTTGATATATATGTATAAAGAGGATTTGGCATTGAATAACCTGAAATGGATGACATGCCATAAAACCCAATCAAACCAAATCATATATATTTAATGTATATGTATAAAGAGGATTTGGCATTAAGTAACCTGCAATGGTTGACATGCCATAAAACCCAACCAAACCAAATCATATATATTTAATATATATGTATAAAGAGGATTTGGCATTGAATAACCTGAAATGGATGACATGCCATAAAACCCAATCAAACCAAATCATATATATTTAATGTATATGTATAAAGAGGATTTGGAATTAAATAATCTACAGTGGTGGATATGCCATGTATTTGTCGCTGCCTCCCACCAGACACGACTTGACACAAGGTCAAAAGCCCGAAGGCCAATTAAAGTGGGGATAAAGGGGAGGGGAAGGTCGGGAACGAGCCGAGACTCGAACCCTGCTTGTCTGTGCTGCTCATCGGCTCACTCAGTGCAATGTGAGCCTGATGAGGCAAGCAGTTTCACGAACCCAAATGTGGGTCCGGGCACGTATGCCAGTTAACGGCTTAAACTAGACGCTTGGTCTAGTGCCGTACAAAGGGGACAAAAGTGCAGCTCGCCCACCCGAAGGTTGCCCAGCTGAAGCTGGGGGCCTATTCGGCCCCGAGTCTGCTCTTGGTTTCGAGCACCCATCCGGCACGAATGCCAGACGGCCCAGCTAAAAAGCCGGGGGCGTGCCATAAAACCTAATCAAACCAAATCATATATATATATATATATATATATATATATATAAAGAGGATTTTGCATTAAATAACCTACAATGTTTGCTATGCCATAAAATCCAACCCAAACAAATCATACAAATTTAATATATATGTATAAAAGGATTTCGCATTAAATAACCTACAATGGTTGATATTCCATAAAACCCAACCCAACAAAATCATATATATTTAATATATATATATATATATGTGTATATATATATATATATATAAGGAGGATTTGGCATTAAATTACCTACTATGGTTGATATGCCATAAAACCCAACCAAACCAAATCATATATATCTAATATATATGTATAAACAGGATTTGGCGTTAAAGGACCTACAATGGTTGATATGCCATCAAACTCAACCAAATCGAATCATACATACCTAACATATGTATATGTATAAAGAGGATTTGGCGTTAAAGAACCTAAATTGACTTTTAATCTTCAATCTAGAACTATATATTTATAATACATATATAAAGAGGATTTGGCATTAACTGCCATAAAACCAAACCAAACGAAATCATAATCATAAAAAATAATGTAGTCGAGGCCTCGATGTCGCTTACCATGTTTATTCTTAACCCGAACATGGTAAAATCTCACCACTTATACATAATAGTATGGGTATAAATAATGTTAAGTAAATACATTTTTTTCTTAAGTAATATCGAGGACAGCTTGGATTGAAGTTAGGGCCAAACGAAAACTGGAAACAAAGTAAGCTTCGGCTTGTTAAAAACACATCTCGGCTAATGAATGACCCTTTTGTCTTTAAGGTAAACAATTGGTCTAAGAAAGTCGTTCATTAAATGAATATCTACAGAAAACAGCTAAACAAACAAAAATGCCCATCTCAAAATCTAAAGACTAAACAAAAAAGAAAAGAAAAAAAAATAACTAGAAACAATACAATATACCACATAAGGTAATTACAATATATACATTATACCAGCCTTTTTTTATTACCTGCATTAAGTTTATTTGTTAGCAAAATCTTACTAGTTAAATTTTTTTTCAAAGATTAACGTCTATATGAGGCCATCTTATATAAGAATTGCTTGAATGTAGGGAATTATTTTAAGTAATTGAATATACTCAATGATTTTTTTTTAAAGAGTGGGATTATAGTAAATAATCGTGTTTACAGGTCAATAGGTTTACTGGTTCAAAATAAAGGGGTGTTTGAGCTATACCCAGAGCCTGTACACATACGTTATTCACGATATCCTGTACATATACCTTATCCACCAAATCCAAAATATGAACTGCCATTCAGGATGTTACAATTTTTTTTCAGGATTGATAGATTGATAAATAGATATGTACAGACTGTGATCGATAGATAGATTGATAGATAGATTGATACGACGGTGGGCTGAAAAAATCATATGATGATGATGATCACATTTTTGACCAATGGAATCCAAACACAGTAACACCGATGGAAAAAGAGTGTAAACTGCAAGGAGGACTATGATGAAAAATAAACCTCATTTGGTCACACACCATGACAGTATCTTGGTAAGCCAGTGAACTTTTCAGCCGACCCTAGGAGATAGATAGATAGGAGCAGAGACAGATATAATCAGACATAGATAAAGAGATAGATAGATAAATAGATACGAGGGTGGACTGAAAATTCATGTGATGATGATGACTTTTCTACCAATGAGATCCAAGCACAGCAACACTGATGGGGGCACCTCGGGTGGTGTAATGGTTAGCAAGGTAGACTAACAAACCTACACGAGTGAGTTCGATTCTCATTGGGTGCCCCATTCATGCGGCCTTGTGCTACATCTAAGCAAAAAGCTTAGTAAATTAACACAGCAACACTGATGGAAGAAGAGTGTAGAACACAAGGAGGACTATGATGAAAAATAAACCTCATTTGGTCACACTTTATGAGGGTATCTTGGAAGTAATTTTTGTTGCTTCTTCTTTAGTTATATCATTGTTTCTATAAAACTTTTTATAGGAAAGGAATGGCAACTCACCATTGCTAGAATAAATTTTAGTCTTTTGAACCCTGGCATTAAACAATCTACAAGTGTTGATATGCCATAAAACCTAGTTAACGAAGCAACCGTCTCTCTCTCTCTCTCTCTCTCTCTCTCTCTCTCTCTCTCTCTCTCTCTTAGGGGATGTCCTTGTGGTGTAATGGCTAAAGCTATAGACTCCGGAATCATTGTAAGCGAGTTCGAACTCCAGTCGCGCTATTACGTTCACTTTCTGACAAATATCTTTGGGAAAGGTATGAACTCCTTTATCCTCCCAGCTATGGGTTAAATAGCACCACCACTGTTCTTTGGATGGCTTTGGCATTAAATAACTCACGAAGGTTGATATGCCATGAAACTGAAATCGAACTCGCTCACTATTTTTTTGTTTGATGATTTAAGAATCAGAAAAAGAAAAAAGAAACGAAGAAAATAAAATAATGAAAGTAGGAAGGAAATAAGGAAATATGTGAATAAATTCCGAAAAGAAAATAAATGAACAGAGGAAGGAGAAGCATAAAGAATTGTACAATTTCTGACTGGAGGCAAAAATGACAAATGGATTTGAATAAATGTCACTAATAAAGAAGAGACTGAATGAAATATGTGAATGAATGAGAAAATAAAGTGAATAAAAGAATTTTAAAAAAAAAACAGAAAAGAAGGAAACATTTTTTCAGGATTCATTTTCGTTCAAGTGACACCAATAAGAATGCAATTATTCTACTGAAAATTCATCATTTTCCACTAAATAAAAAAAGATAAAGAAAGAAAAGAAAATTTCCAAAAAACTGAGAAAGGCTTAGACTAGTAATCTATCTATCTATGTGTGTGTGTGTGTGTGTGTGTGTGTGTGTGTGTGTGTGTGTGCATGTGTCTATTCTTGTCTGTTTATTTCTATATGTGTCTACCAATAGAGTATCATTTTTATCTCTCATCCCATTGATCTAACCTTGTTACCTAATTATTACTATCTATCTATCTATCTATCTGTCTATCTATCTATCGCAGTTTTCTTATTTTGGTCTATTTATTAATCCATCTTCATCTGCTCATATCTATCTATCTATCTATCTATCAGTATTTGAGCAAACAATTTTAATCGCTCGTATTTGAGAGATGAAGAACAAAATTTTTCAATCCAATTTCGTCTTTATCTCTCATTCCATGCTACATAGATCTTTCAAAATGAACTCAGACTGCCAGGTGTCTAATTTGAAATCACGATGCTAACATCTGGGATTACTTATTTCAATTGTATAAGAATTTCCGTATTCGACGTCAATAAGACGCATGATTTACTGCGGTATATGAGGGACTACGGTTCATGGCAGCCCTCTTTAAACGACATGGATTTCTATTTCGATCTTCAGTAGATAACCTATACCAGCGAATAGGATGCTAAGAGATATTGACTTAAAATCATTTTAATGCGTGCCTCATCTGATGTTAATGTAATAGTTTATTTTAAGGAGCAAGAATAAAATAATATTAGCCGAATACTGTTTAAAACCCTTTCAAGGAATACCCAAACAAATACTGAATGTTTGGATAAGATCTGGCAAAAATGGAGGAGTCTTAGTGTTGCGTTCTGATTAGTGAACGCTTGTAATATTAAATAAAGGACAAACCATGATATGAGAGGAAATAGAGATATATTCTCAGGAAAAAGTATATACAATAGAGAGACTATTAGTAGACAAGAACATAGGATTAGTGAACGCTTGTAATATTAAATAAAGGACAAACCATGATATGAGAGGAAATAGAGATATATTCTCAGGAAAAAGTATATACAATAGAGAGACTATTAGTTGACAAGAACATAGGATTAGTGAATACAGAATAAAGATATAGTTTAACGATAGTATTGGCTTCTATTATTACGGTAGCAAGTAAGGTGATCAAGTGCGATCTCCAGTCTCCAACGCTCTAATACTATTCCTATAAGAAGCTGCTCTTCACCTTCTAGTCTGCCCTGGTATTATTAGCTACTGCTATATATGTCAGATGGACTAATTCATTGTGGGGAAAAAGGCAGGTGATACCCAACACTTAGTGATATGGACAAGTGGACAACATTTTTTTTTATTTTGAGGTATAGATGAATTAATGAATTATATAAATATAGTAAATATTTTTGTGTTATACTTTTCGCTTTGTCTGATCTTAAACTATAAGTATGAAACATCCTTTAAAAAATAAATTTAAAAGGAAAATGTTTGAGGTGTTTTTTCGCATATGAAAAAAGAAAATTTTTTTAAAAATCAAACAGAAAAGAAAAAAAACTTTTCACGTTCATTTGGATACTTGAAATGACTTATTAGCAATGTTTTTTGCGTATTTGTTTGTTTATTAGAGTGTGTGTGTGTGTGTGTGTGTTTGGTTTGGTTTGGTTTCTTTGTTTAATGGCATATCAACCCTTGCAGGTTATTTAATGCCAAAGCTGTTCTCCAAGAAGAATAGTAGTGGTGCTATTTAACCCATAGCTGGGAGGATAAGGGGGTTCATACCTTTCCCAAGGGTATTTGCCCGAAAGTCAACGTAATAGCGCGACTGGAGTACGAACTCGCATACTACGATTCCGCTGTCCATCGCTTTAACCATTACACCACGAGGACACCCCCGTGTGTGTGTGTGTGTGTGTGTGTGTGTGTGTGTGTGTGTGTGTGTGTGTGTGTGTGTGTCTTAACCCCTATCTTTAGGTAAATTATAGGGTATATTTGGTCTGGTTTGATTTGGTTTTATAACATATCAACCATTGCGGGTTATTTAATGTCAAATCCATTTTCATACATATCAACAGTTCTATTTCAAACAATTCAACCTCGCATAAGTACACAGTTTAAATGTCAAAACAGTTCTATTTCAAACAATTCAGTTTAGCATGAGTACGCTGTTTAAATGTCAAAACAGTTCTATTTCAAACAATTCAGTTTGGCATAATTACTCTGTTTAGTTCTATTTAATCCAGAGATAGGACTCTATCGGGAGCTTTTACTCCGGGCCAGAGTGAATCTGGCAACAAAGGGTACTCTGCATTCCCCAAAGCTCCAGCATTACTATTGCCTTATCATCAGATTGGTTAGTGTCATATTCAGGACACTCGTTGGAAAAGTTTTACCCTTACGTAGAGATGCAATCGGTATATTCTGCAGCTCCAGCCGACTGGGCCATGGAGGGTAAATTAGGTTCTTAGTGGAGCAGCTGGTATAGGAGAAGAAAAGTACTGAATTGGACTTCTTAATTGTATCAGCTTCACTGGAGAGGAGAGTACTCACAGAATATGTGATGTAGTATCTTCTGATTTTAACCCGCATATTTAAATGTCCAGATAAAAGTTTAATGTTTAAAAAACTGAAACATTTAATATTTGATAATAGTTCAAAATATAAATAAAATCATCTTCTATTTTTTCCCATTCGTTTATTTTCATACCTCGGATTTACTACCAGTTACCAAGATATATATATATATATATATATATATATATATATATATATATATATATATATATATTATGACAGATTTGGTTGTCACTAAATCACTTTGTGGGTTTGTGACAAACCAAGTGCAATATAATATGGAGAGTGCTCAATATTTAGGATAGTGCTATAATATAATATTAATAAATAAATATATATTAGATATATATATATATATATATAATGCCAAGGAATTTAGACTGCGACCCCTAGGTTTCATGGAGTTTTTTTTACAAAACAACAATCATCAGGCAATTAACTAAATGAAATATATATATATATATATATATATATATATATATATATATATATATATATATATATATATTTAATTAAATTGTGGGTACAGCAAAATTTATATATCATGATAAAGAAAGATACCATTGGTAATTACCGTTGGGGAACTAAATAAAACAATGAAACAACGAAGGACCTTTTCGTCCGATACTTTTCAAGTATTAAAAACTGGAAAATCAATTAAAACGAGGTATATATATATATATATATATATATATAAGGGTGGGCAGATAGAGGGAAGAAAAAAACAAAAACAAAAAAACTAAGTAACCCCTGTATCCAGGAGTTCCCCAAATATATTAAGAATATGATTGTTTAACTACCTGCACAGAGAGGGGCGATTCATAGAAATACAAATCGCCTCTAGAAATTTAAGATGGGATTTATTTCTAGCTCTATGCAGGACTGAGAAACAACCATCTTCATGACGAGTTCTGCAACTATTTATAGTGAGCAAATGCTCACCAATTGCCGAATCCATTGCTTGAGAATGCCCGGATGTTAATCGGCCGGACAAAAGAGATCTGGGTATATGCTGCGTAACCCTCACTTCGAGACGAGTCATACCTATATATGTGGAATTGCATCGACAAACAAATTTATAAATTAAATTACTTTGTTTAAAGATAGGCAGCTTGTCCTTGTTCGTAGAATTAAAGGCCGGCCTCGAAGTGAATATTGCTCTTAGGTTAACAGCATTATAGCAACAATACACAGAAGAGGCAATCTTATTCACAAATGACTCGGTAGCCGAACCAACCCAGGGAAGTCTAAAGTATACAGGACATTTCGGAGGACCGAAAACTTTGTTCATGTCCTTGAATTTTGTCACTGCATACTTGTTATTATTGTCAATGACATCCTCTGGCTACCCGTTATCAATGAAGATATCCTTGATAGCTATAAGTTCATTCTCAATCTTGCACTCACTACAAATGTTAAGAGCTCTATAAGAAAGACATCTAATTAGATTAAGCTTCCTAGATTTAGGGGCAAAAGAATGCCAATCCAAATATACCCCGGTAAATGTGGGTTTCCGATAAACGGATGTGAGGAAAGAAGAATCACCTCTTTCGACTAACACATCCAAGAATGGTAACTGACCAATACTTTCCTCCTCCATAGTAAATGATAGGGAGGAGTGTAGCTGATTCAATGTGTCAAAAAATTCCAAGACATCGCCAACTATACTTTTTACTTATATATATATATATATATATATAACAAGAATGAGGAAAATAGCCTGAGTACTCCTCCGAGCCTGACTGGTGAGCAGGATAAAAAAACAAGACTCGTTAACTCGAGGATAATTGCCCAGTCGGCTGGGGCTGTAGAATACACCGACTGCTTCTCTGCAGAGAGTCCTGGATATGACACAACAATCTGATGGTGAGGTTCCTGTAATGCAGGAGCTTTGGAGAATGCAGAGCACCCTTTCGTTGCCATCGCTCCCAGATCCACTATGGCCAGGAATGATAGCACCTATAGGGCCCTATCTATGGATTAAATAGAACTCACTGCATACTTATGCTAAACTGAATTGTTCGAATTAAAGCAGTTTGACTAAAGTGAATTGCGTGAATAGAAATGTTTTTGACAATTAAACTGTATTTACATTTAAATATCATGCTTGTGTTAAACTGAATTGTTTGAAATGGAACTGTTTTTGACATTGAAACTATACTAACAATAAACTAAATTGTTTAATATAGAACTGTTTTGACATTTAACTATGGGTAATCAAAATCTGTACTTATACTAAGCTGAATTGGAACTGTTTGAATAAACCTGATAGCTTGAAATAGAAATGCTTTTGACAATTAAACTGTGTACTCATGCTAAACTGAATTGTTTGAAATAGAACTGACTATTTGCATAAAAATGGATTCGGCGTTAAATAACCAACAAAGGTTGATATGCCATAAAACCCAACCAATAAACCAACCAAATGGAAGATAAACTTTTCTTATACCTCTTCCCTGGGAATAACAACCAGAAAACCTCCACATTTCGAGCCTTGAAGGGTCGAAGATGACCTGAAAAAGCTGACTGACTGACTAGCATGAAAATTGATCAACCTTTATGAGATAAGCTGTTGCTTACTTCTCATTTAAACTGTTTAGACTAGATACAATGATTGATTGATTGATTGATTCAACGGCACGTCAAACCTTTGAGAGTTATTTATTTCCCAGAGGTTAGGGAATCACGTTCATCTTCATTTTTTTTGTGTAGCTCTTTCTTTTGAGTTTTTTTTTCTTTGCACTCGGTCCCGTTAAATACGAATACTTTTAAAAAGATCTATTCGGCTCATTGATGGGATCCTGACAGGCGCAATTTTGTTAGGGTGGGGATCTTACCTCTCGGCTGGAGATGCCGTCAACGTATTCTAAGCCCTGACGATCATACTCTAATTATGGTGTTTTTTGGGGGTGGGGAAGTTAAGTCTACTTCTACTCGATGCAACGAATGGGTCTTGTAAAATTATTATCCTTTTTCCCTCCACCAGATTTTCTTTTCTTTTCCGTCTTTTCTGTCCCCCAGCCCCCTCTCTCTCTATCTATTTATCTCTTTCTCTGTGTGTGTACGTGTGTGTGTGTGTGTGTGTGTGTGTGTCTTTCAGTCTACCTGTCTGTCTGCGTATCTTTGTCTGTCAGTCTGTCTGTCTGTCTATCACTCACTCTTTCTGTCAGTCAATCTGTTTGCCTCTGTCTCTGTCTTTATCTCTCACCCTCTCTCTCTCTCTCTCTTCGTCTCTCTGTCTCACTTTCTCCCTCAGGTCTTTCTGCCTATCGATCTTTGTCTCTATCTTTCTCTTTTTCACTTCCTCTCTCTCTCTCTCTCTCTCTCTGTCGCAGTCTCTCTCTCTCTCTGTCGCAGTCTCTCTTTCTCTGTCTCCCTCTACGTTTGTTCTGTTTATACCTGAAAAGTTTATCGTTTTGTGGCTTCACTCTTTGCCTGATTGTATCTTTTTTTTTAATCACTTTAAACCCTCCATAATATGTGTTCGTTATTCTTTCCCTCTCGTTTCCGTACATATGCTTTCAAAAATCAATGTTACTTACGTGCTTCCATAGTTTTCTTCCTTTCACACTAATTCATAAATTCTATAGCTTGTGTCACTTCTAGCCTTCCATATCCATTTCCACATCTCTCTCTCTCTCTCTCTTTCTCTCTCTCTCTGTGTGTGTGTGTGTGTGTGTGTGTGTGTGTGTGTGTGTGTGTGTGTGTGTGTGTGTGTGTGAGTGTGTGAAAACGTACTTGTCCACTGCAATACGCAATATAATCCAATCACAAGGGAATTAATTCAATTTCGAATGCAATGTGCTAAAGGTTAATGTAAATATCGTGTTTTTTCAGCGATGCAATTATCGCATTGTAATCTCCTCCTTCTAACTCTCCTCTTCCCACCCTCCATAAGTTGCATCTCAGCCTGATCATGACCCACCCAGCAACTCGGCCCTAACCCTAAAGTTCTTGCCCAAACTACCTTACCATACTTTCTTTGCTTCGCAGCCATGTTATTATTTTACCATTTGCCAATTCCTTTTCGTTTCTTTTTTTCGCCCATTCTTTACAATTATGATACGTGAATGACAGAGAGAGAGAGAGAGAGAGAGAGAGAGAGAGAGAGAGAGAGAGAATGCGTGTCTGCGTATGTGCGTGCATGTGAGAATGTGAGAGAGAGTTTGTGTGTGCTTGTGTCTGAGGGAGAGAGAGAGAGAGAGTGTGTGTGTGTTTGTGTGTGTGAGAGAGAGAGAGAGAGAGAGAGTGAGAGAGTGTGTGTACGTGAGAGAGAAAGAGAGAAAAAGAGAGAGTGTGCTTGTGTGTGAAAGAGAAAGAGTTTGTGTGTGTGTGTGTGTGTGTGCGTGCGCGTGAGGGAGAGAGAGTGTGTGTGTGTGCGTATTTCTGTGAGCGAGAGAGTGTGTGTATGTGTGAGTGTGAGGAAGAGTGAGAGCTTGTGTGTGTGAGAGAGAGAGAGAGAGAGGAGAGAGTGTGTGTGTGTGTGTGTAAGAGAGAGATAGAGAGAGAGAGACTCTGTGTGTGTGTGTGTGTGTGTGTGTGTGTGTGTGTGTGTGTGTGTGTGTGTGTGTGTGTGTGTGTGTGTGTGTGAAAGAGAGAGTGAGAGACAGAGAGTGCAAGAGAGAGATGTTTGTGGCGTAATGGTCATCGTCAAAGAAAATGGACCCGGCGAATCGAGATCAAATTCTGTACAAGGCTCTTGGTGCTTTAGGAAAGGTATGAACCCGTCACTTCCCCTCCCCACTCTAGCCATGGGTAAAATAGTTGGGCACACTAAGCTCTCTAGCCTTGGCTGGACAACAGGTTTAGGTGAAGGAAAATCTCTGAATTCAAAATTTAGGATATGTGGTCAGGAGAAAACTTAACAAACTATTCTTCTGTTATGAACTCATCCAAAAAGTATGACTGGCTCAAATAAAAAAAATCATTTGCATAAATTGTTCAAATGTTTACATATTCAAATGAACTGCTGAGCCCTCGTACATCATGCTTGTGAGGAGAGTCCATCCATCTCTCTCTCTCTCTCTCTCTCTCTCTCTATCTATCTATCTATCTATCTATTTCTTTCTCTCTTTCTTTCGCCACACACAAACTCACACTCACGAACGCAAATAGATAGATAGACAGATAGATAGATCTCTCTACTGACAGAGCCGATAAGACTGAGATAAATAGGTTGATAGATAAACATGGAGAAATACATAAATAGAAAGACAGACAATTTTGAACAGACTGAGATAGATAGATAGATAGATAGATAGATAGATAGATAAAAACAAATAATCTTTTAAAACGTGTTTGATGAATTAAAAAGTGCTCAAATTCTTGTTGATCATATAAAAAATATCGCCCAGCATTCATTGCAAAAAATGGCTTTAAGTATTAGATGCGATACGCATCAAAAACTGACACTCAACGCTAAACAAAATCTCTATTGGCTCGGAAGTGGGACTCTTAAAATGCCTACAGATTCAGTTCTACTGTTTCCGCGGATCCACGGTCACGTGATCACCAGCCGTTGTCTGAACAGTTTCAAACCAGCAACAATGGCTTATGCGTCCGCACATGACATCACACCCACTTAAAAAATTCTTTGAACACTGTTCAATTCAGTATTACCCAAGGCAGGGGCACCTACGTCCTCGAAAATGACCGAAAATAGACGAAAGTACTTGTACTCGAACTACACAAACGCAGATTTCGGATAGTGTTTTAAATTGCCTACCACTTCTGTTGGGATATCTTGTACGCCAATATGAAAAGTTGAATAAAAAGCTAAACACGAAATCCTTATCAGTCATGAACAAAAAGATCGGGGTTCAATCCCAGGTCGAGTCATACCAAACACTAAAAAAATGGTACTTGATGCTACCTTGCTTAACACTCAGCATTATAAGGTAAGGCTCAAGGATAAATTGGAGCAACCCAGGTAATGGAGTAGCGCCCTCCCCTACACCTCGGTGTGGTAGATATCGAAAAGGGAGCCTTCTGGTTACCCTCGACTAAGGTCTCCAACTTTACTTACTTTTCACTTCATATATATATATATATATATCATGTATATATATCATATACATATATATATATATATATATATATATATATATATATATATATATCATCATCATCATGTCGTGCTATCAGCACGGATATCCTCGACCCTCTCTCGCCACCCTTCCCTATCGTCTATTGCTTCCGGCAGGACCTCTGGGCTACATCCCGTATTGGCACAGAGCTGCTGTATGTAGGTTCGAGCTGGTCGCCCTGCCTTTGCACGTCCATGTGAAGTGGTCCACAGGAGTACATCACTTATGAGCTCGTCCCTACTTCTCCAGCAGTGTCCCGCATGTCTGGTAAAAACTTTGCTTTCATTTCTTTAATAATAATTATAACAATATATATATATATATATATATATATGTTATTATTATTATTAAATAAATGAAAAAAAGGTTTTAGTGTTTAGCTTTTTATTCAACATTTCTTCTTGGCACACAAGTCCACAACACAGGAATGCCTACGTCCTCCATTGTGAATGAAGATGGATAAAAATACTCATACTCTGACAACATTTACAGAGTTAAATAAAAAGTTCAACAATAGATCATTGTCTATCATGATTTACACATCGGCATTCTAACTGGACCGTCTGGCATTCAGGCCGGATGGAGTATCAAGGTCACAAATATATTCGAGGCCAAATGGCCCCCCGGTAGGACTATGAATCACTGACTTGCAAAGCATAGCTCTATACCATCGGTTCTAGTTCTACCTATGAGCAGCCATTCGTGCTGGACTCACATTGTACTTTGTCTAAGTCCCAGCAGGGTTACCTGGCTCACACTGCACCCAGTGAGCCTATGACCAGCATAGTACAGCAAGGCGCGAGACGAGGATTTGTGCCAGACCTTCTCCTCCCCTAAATCCTCATGATAAAAAGGCCTTGTGAAAAATTATTCCTGTAATTATTGCTGTAATAAATATACTTGTTTATCATGTTAAATAAGATATGCCTACAAGAGAATCTGCCGCAAAAATATACACTATATATATATATATATATATATATATATATATATATATATAATGGTCACGTCAGTTTGGTTTGTACGTGTTGTCTTATAATTCAAAAATGAGATCTCATTGATCATTAAAATCATGCACACACATTGATATATTTATAATAAGGTAACGCACAAAATTTAGTTTTTGATTTTTACTGATTATATCATAATTCAATAATTAAAGATCAATCAATTTGTAAAACTTTTCCCTGGTCTTCGTAAGTAAGTACAAAAAGCACGTGAAACTCTTTAGTTCTTCTTTAAAACCAGCCTTATTTAAATATCACACACAGTCCATCGGCGAAACTGAAATTAAATGCATTTTCGAAAATTTTAATGTTGCAATTTAGTACTAACTGTAAAAAAAAATTAATCTTTTGGAGAACTAAAAAAACACATAATGAAAATATTTCAAAACTAGGGGCCCCTTTTTTTAAAATATTATTTTAAATGTAAACCGAAAAAAGACATTGTAATACGAAAAATTCTACATTTTAATTCTTAGTTTCTTTTTATTGAAAGGACACATATTTATTTCTTAGCCTCTTTTTATTTTACGTACCTATAATGTTATATTTTTAAAGGGTAAAAAATAAATTAAAAATTATCGGTTTATATAAGTACAAATATATATATATATATATATAAGTTTATCGGCAATTAAATGTTTATCGAAAACTTAAAAACTGATTTTAAACGAATACTTATCATATTTCTTGGAACAAAATATATTAATTTCTCACCAATGTAACTTCAAATCTCATTTTTTAAGAATTGAATTATTTATTGAATAAGCGAATACTTTTCATTCGAATTAATTCACGAAAATTCTTTTTATTGTTACATTTTTATAGGGTAAAAGAAAATTAATCAAACGAATACTTTTTTTTATACCATATCGACTCAACAGACAATAAAAAGCTGATTGTTGGTTGGTTGGGTTTTATGGCATATTAACCTTTGTTGATTATTTATCACCAAATTCATTTTTAGGTAAATAATCAGTTTAATTTCAAACAATTTAGTTTAGCATTAGTGCGCGGTTTAAACGTGAGTAGAGTTTAATATTGAAAAACATTTCTATTTCAAGCTATTCAGTTTAGTCAAGCAATTCTAATTCAGCTAATTCAGTTAGTATAAGTACAGATTTTGTTTACACACAATTAAATGTCAAACCCGTTCTATATTAAACAGTTCAGTTTATTGTAAATACAGTTTCAATGTCAAAAAACAGTTATATTTCAAATAATTCAGTTTAGCATGAGTACGCAATTTAAATGCAGGTACGGTTTAACTGTCAAAAGCATTTCTATTTCAAGCTATTCAGTTTAATCAAACAATTCAGTTAAGCATAAGTATGCCGTTACTTCTACTTAACCTATAGATAGGGCCCTATCAGGTGCTACCACTCCGGGCCAGAGTGGACCTGGGAGCAATAGCAATGAAGGGATACTCTGTATTCCCCAATCACCATCAGACTGTTTAGTGTCATATCAGAACACTAATTGGGCGGGGGGATCTTACGACAGAGGTGCAGTCAGTGTATTCTACAGCCACAGCGAACTGGGCAATAAAAAGCTGAATTCAAATTTCTGTCATATTGAGAAAAATTAAAATCATAAATAAGTTCAAATCACTCACAAATTTAGGGTTATATTATTAAAAATAATATTTTTAATGTAAACAAAAAATTCCTAAAATGAATGGTCCAGTCAGCTGGGGCTTCAAAATACACCCAGTGCTTCTCTGCTGAGTGGTAAGACTCCCTCAACGAGTGTCCTGATATGACACTAAACAGTCTCATGGTGAGGTTCTAGTAATGCTGGAGTTTTGGGGAACCCGGAGTATTCTTTTATTGCTATCGCTCCCAAGTCTGCTCTGGCCCGGAGTGGTAGCATCTGATAGGGTCCTATCTATGGGTCAAATAGAACTAAACGGCGTACTAATGCAAAACTGAATAGCTTGAAATAGAACTGTTTTGACTTTTAAATTGTGTACTTATGTTCTACTGAATTAGTTGAAATAAAACTGTTTATATGTATAAAAGTGAATTCGGAATCAAATAACCTACGATGGTTGATATGCCATAAAAACCAAAACCAAAGCTAAAACAGAATAATATTTTAATACGTGAATTCTTACATCATTTCATCGTTAAATCTTAAGAGTTAAACAGAAATTTGAATTAAAACTATGCTGCTTTTTCGAAATTTTCTGTAACTGAGCTCTAACGGGATAAAAAATTATTGAAGACCTTCCCCAGCAAAAAAATAAATAAATGAATAAATAAAAATCATGAAAACGTTTTAAACCTTTCACCAGTATAGGACTACACATTCTTAAATATTATTCTAAATGCAAACTAAAAAAAAAAAAGAAAAAAAAAAACAAAGAAAAAACAATTGTCTTTAATTGGAATCATTTTGAGATGAGGCTTCTTAATATGAGAATTAACTTTCATTTATTGCGGACTTTTTGTCCTCATCTTGGTAGTTTTGTATTGTTTCTTCTTTCACTACGTTTCGGTCAAATTTCACCTCTGGCCTTGTTCAGCTGATTTACCGCGACCAAAAAAAAATTAATTCTCGAAGAATAAACAATTCATAAAATAAAAGAATTAATTTCATTTGAATTAGTAGACGAAATCTTTCAACTACAAATAAGGACACATTTTTTTAATCCATAGTTCATTCTCCTCTTTCCCCCTTTCAATCTCGCTCACTAGTGTTCCTATAAGAATTTTACTCTGGCCATGGACCAAATACTTCTGCTTATAAAGTCATCCACAGACAGATCTGTTTCGTTCTATCAGAACTCATCAGTGTAGCTAGACATATTAGCTTCCCGTAGCCGGGATCGAAACCCGGTTGACTCAAACGCCAATCCAAGCTTCTATCTCTTCAGCCACGAGGAACTAGTGGGAGCGAAGTACATTTTAAACGGTTAAGAATCACAATTACTATTGTTTACATATATCCGTTTAACGGCTGCCGAGACCTCAATTCATATATGAAGAGACTTGCAATAAACTTGCAATATATATATATATATGTGTGTGTGAGTGTGTGTGTGTGTGTGTGCACATACGTGTGTGGTGTTTCATAGAGGGCGCAGCGTCCAGGATAACACGATAGAATTCAGGCGCACATAAATTTTATGAGACTATATTAGTCACGTGGAAAAACTGTGAACAGTATTCAACAATTGAAATGACTTACGTGCTGGCCTCATTCAAGCATCCATTCCTTTGTGTTTTGTCTGTTATGTTGGTTTTACAACGTATTAAAGTATTTCATGTTGAAATCGTAAAACATATAAGAAACGAATTTAATGGGAAATTTCCAGTCTACATATTCCAATAAGCCAAAAATGTTTCCTTTAGTTAGTAAATCTAACGGATTTAACAGGATCTTTGCTAATTCCGAAGTTTTTGAAGATGTGCTAGGATGTATAACTAACTCCTTCATAAAATCTCTTTTAAAACTGGGCTGACTACAACCACACTTTTCATGTATACAAAAAGGTTAAAATAGTTTGAATAAGGTTGTTAAAAAAGACAATCGCAGCCATTTTGAAACAAACCCTATTTGTGCTTTTTTTTACTATGTCCTACTCAATAATAATAATAATAATATATCTGAGAAAGAGAAAGGGATACTTCTCTCCGGTCCAGTATTTAACTACATACCAGGAAGTGGAGAATGTGTTAGCTTAATGTGAGTTAGTTTAATGAGAGAGTCTATATGGATATATTTAGGCGAAGGATAAAATTCTAACAGTCTTCAGAGCTTCAAAGGGGTCAGAAAGGCAATAAGATTGGCGGTTATCAACTGGATTTTCATCTGAAAATGTTCACTGTATAATGTTTGATTGATGTAATTAAGTAATGTAAAAAGACAATGTTATAAAATAAAAAAAAGGTAAAGTTGGTAACCCTAGTCGAGGGCGACCAGAAGGCTCCCTTTCCAATAGCTACTACACCAAGGCGCTACTCCTTTCCCTGGATTGCTCCACTTTACTCTTGATACGTACCTTATATTGCTGAGTGTTAAGCAAGGAAGTATCAAGTACCATTTTTAAAGTCTTTGGTATGATTCGACTTGGGATTGAACCCAGGTCTTCCGGACCAATGGCGAACACTAAATAAAGAGTCACAGAAATAAGATGATTTCCTTATTTCTATGCCGGGAACTTATTCATGTATAACCATGCGTGTGCATGTGTGTTTGTGCGTATGTATATGTGTATTTGTATGTGTGATGGTATATATATATATATACACACACACGCACACACACACATAAATAAATAAAATACATGTATGCGCATACAGTTCCAGATCCACACATAGATAGATAGATAGATAGATAGAGTTGGTTTATTGTTTGGGTTTTATGGCATATCAACCCTTGTAAGTTATTATATACCAAATACTGTTTATATATATATATATAAATATATTCTTAATATTTTTTGGGAACTCCTGGATACAGTGGTTACTTAGTTTTTGGGTTTTCTTCCCCTCTATCTAGCCATCCTGATTATATATTATATATATATATATACCCTGTTTTAATTGAATTTCCGGTGTTTAATACTAGAAAAGAACCGAACGAAAAGGTCCTTCGTTGTTTTATTGTTTTATTTAGTTCCCCAACTGTAATTACCAATGGTGTCTTTGTTTATTATATTATATAAATTTTCCTGTACCAGCAATTTAATAATAATAATAATAATAATAATAATAATAATAATATATATATATATATATATATATATATATATATATATATATATATATATATATTAAATATGATTTGTAAACAAATAGTTTATAGGTAGCATTTTCTAATGAGCCAAAGCTCATTTGTTTGCACACAGTTAAATCATATCAAGTATAGTGAATGATTTAACAGTTCTATTTGACATATAGATTGTACCCTAACAGGTACTACCACTCCTGGTTATAGAGGACTTGGGATTAATGGCAATGAAGTGGTACCCTACATTTTCCAAAGCTCCAGGAATGGAGTCTCACCATTAGATTGTTTAGTGTCATATCAAGGACACTCTTTGAGATGCAGTTGGGATATTTTACAGTCACTACTACTGGATTAGAGAAAGACAAACAGACAAATAATTCTATTATTAATTATTTGTTTGCACATAGTTAAATAGTTCCAAGTATAGCTATCTATCACTGACAATTCAACTAAACATCTATGATTTGTTTACAAACAGTTCAATAATCAAACAGTTCCATTTCTAACAATTCAATTTAGCATAAGTCAACAAAGTTAAATGGTTCCAAGAATAGCTATGTATCACTAATAATCCAATTAAACTTCAGTCATTTGTTTACACAGAGTTAAATGAACAAACAGTTCTATTTCAAGCAACTCAATTTAACATAAGTCATTTGTTTGCACACAGTTTAAATATCAAAGTACACAGTTTCAATATCAAACACTTCTATTTGAACTATAGATAAGACCCTATCACTCCGGGCCAGAGTGAACCTGTGAGTGATGACAATACAGGGGTACGCTGTATTCCCCAAAGCTCCAGTATTACTGGAGCCTCACCGTCTGATGCAGTTTAGTGTCATATACAGGACATTCGTTGGGGGAGTCTTGCAACTCTGTAGAGTCGGTGTATTCTACAGCCTCCAGCTGACTCGGCCAATTGCTGAGGAGCTCGAGAATTAATGATAATGATGAGAATGAAAACAACTGGATATTTCAAAATACAAACTAAGCAAATGTTATACGAGGAGAGGGGAACATAAAGAAAGGTTTGGTTTGGTTTGTTGGGTTTTATGGCATATCAACCTTTGTAGGTTATTTAACGCCAAATCCATTTTTATGTAAATAATCTTTTCTATTGAAAACAATTCAGTTTAGAATAAGTACACAGTTTAATAGTCAAAAACATTTCCATTTCAAACTATTCAAGCAGTTACATGTAACAATTCAGTTAAGTGTAAATACAGTTTTAATATCGAAAAACAGTTCCATTTCAAATAATTCAGTTAAGCATAAGCACGCAGTTTAAATGTAAGTACGGTTTAATTGTAAAAACATTTCTATTTCAAGCTATTCAGTTTACTCAAACAATTCATTTTAGCATAAGTATGGTGTTAGTTCTATTTAACCCATAGATATAGCCCTATCAGGTGCTACCACGCCGGGCCAGAGTGGACCTGGGAGCAATGGCAATAAAGGGGTACTCCGCATTCCCCAAAGCTCCAACATTGCTGGAACCTCACCATCAGATTGTTTAGTGTCATATCTAGGACACTCGTTGGAGGGGTCTTACCCCTCTGCAGAGGTGCAGTCAGTGTATTCTACAGTCCCAGCCGACTGGGCAAGGGAACATAAAGAAAGAAACTGAAGCTATTTAGATAGCAGCGCAAAACAATGCCATTAGATCTAATATCAAAGCAAAAACTGATAGTACATAGAATGACAGCAAGTGTAGTTTATGTGATGACAGATGAAACAGCTAATCACACAGATTAAAAGGAATACATAAATAGACATGATGCACAAGGTAATCTGGACATAATTGCCCAGAGGAAACATAAGGAGAGAAACTGAATCATAATTAATAGATGAAACAGTCAACCACACATAATAAGCAAATGAGGCAAACCGTCATAGAAAGAGGATAAGAACAAGTACGACTGGGAAGTTGATCCACAAGGAATTATGCAAACGACCAAACGTTGATCATATTAGAGAAATGGAATATATATATATATATATATATATATATATATATATATACCAAACTCTGTGCTGGATATTCACAAGGGTTTAGAGATAAAAACGGATAACCTAATCCAAACCAGAAGACCACACGTTCTTATCAAGAGAATAAGAACTTGTGAATTTTGCCGTTCCGATTGGCTACAGAGTGAAAAGGGACAAAAAAGCGAAAAACTGAATAAATGCCTGGACCTTGCCCGAGAGCTGGAAAAATTAAGAAACATGAACGTGACAGTGACACCAGTCGTTGTTGGATCCGACGGAACAATTCTGAATACGAATTTACCCAACCCCTCTGCACGAGTAGCATGCGTCACTAGGTCACTTTTTTAAGCAGAGTTTAACAGGTTTGAATTAAGAATGTTCCTTTTCCAAGACCAAATGCAATATCAAGGTTAAAGAGCCTTGTCTGCCCTACTATTTATCTATAGCTGTATGGAGAATAGATGAATTCATACTTTTCCCAAATAACTAGCCAAGTTTACAGGAGCTGTAGAATACACCGACTGCATCTCTACAGGGTAAGACCCTCCTAACGTGATAGTGATAGTTCCTGAGTGTACAGTTTCAATGGCAAAAACAGCTCTATTTCAAACAATTCAGTTTAGCATAAGAACGCATTTTTAATTCTATTTGACCCACAGATAGAACCCTATCCGGTACTACCACTCCAGGCCAGAGTGTACCTGGGAGCAATGGCAATGAAGGGGTACTCCATGTTCCCCAGAGCTCCATCATCACTGGAACCTCACCATCAGATTGTTTAGTGTCATATCTAGGACACTCTTTGCGGATGGGAGTCTTATCCCTCTGCAGAGAAGCAGTCGGTGTATTCTACAGCCCCAGCCGACTGGGCGAGACGAAAATAGATTAGCCTAGTGGGTAGAGTGTTCGCCAATTGTCCGGAAGACCTGGGTTCAATCCCAGGTCGCGTCATACCAAATACTTTAAAAAATGGTACTTAATACCTCCTTGCTTAACACTCAGAAATATAAGGTATGTATCATGGGTAAAGTGGAGCAATTCAGAGAAAGAAATTACACCCTCCCCTACACCTCGGTGTAGTAGCTATTGAAAAGGGAGCCTTCTGGTCGCTCTCGACTATGGTCGCCAACTTTACTCACTTTACTGTTTTTATGGTTGTCGTCCGAAATGAGAGAGATAGAATAAAAGAATTTGGTCAAACTTCAACTCGTGGCAGGCGAGACAAACAAACAGAGACTTCATTTCTTCTTAACCGACCAAGCTCTGTCCTAAAGAGGGCTGCTCGTCTCAACAGCCCAACTTCGACTGGACTTGAACTAGAACTTTCTGATTAACTCGCCGACTGACTCCCCAACTCTTCTTATATATATACATATTTTCATTTTTTAAGTAGAGGAATCTCCAGTGGTGGAAATTACGGTATACACTGCTGACGATACCTAATAAGGTCGAAACAGCTGTCCAGTCTTCCCGTATGTCATGCGCAGGTGTTCGGCGGATTTTCTGGTCATGTTTATTCAATTCTTCTTATATATATTCTGCAAATTATACTAATTTTCTTTGTCACATGTTATCATTGAAACTTTCCAGTCATACTAATATCAGTTGACACCGTATCTGTAACCTTACTGTATCATGTTGTATTATCAAATTCAAAAATAACAACAGGTGCCTCCGTTACTTGGAATACGAAATTTAGACCGTCAACAATTTTAGCTGTTTGGCGCAACCACAAGAAGAGAGGAAGACCTTCTTAGGGTTACTGAATGAATCTTGCTCGCAGGTACCAAGTGTAGAAATTTTGGTAAGGAACTGGTGATCCTGTTTCACCGATCAGCAGCAGCCCCTTGGGGTCACGTGGCGTCCATTATAAAAAAAGAGCCCCACAGGAGATCCTCTCTCTTTTGGTTCCACTACCAACAACTGTTAGCATCAGGTCCATTGTAGCAGCCCTTGACGGCATACGTATTTTGGTACCTTCCACCACCCGGAACCCAAGAGCGACGAACGCACGTGCAGAGTTAAAAGGAACAGGACACTCACAGTTAAGATCCAGCAGGCAAACCTACTTCACTACTTTACCTTATCAAACCTGTTATTTCATATAGCACTAATACCCTTGGGGAAGGTATGAATCCAATTATTCTCCCTCCAGCTATGGGTAAATAGTAGGACAGACTAGGTTCTTCAGCCTTGGTTAGGCGACTAGTCTAGGAGAAGGAAAACTCTGAATTCAAACCTGTTAAACTCCGCTTAAAAATTGACCTTGTCTCATATCCTGCCCGAGCGGAGGGGTTGGTAAATATTACCTTATCAAACCTACTTTACCTTCAAACACCTTCACATACCTTCAAGCACCTTTACAAAACCTTATAACCTTCACAACAAACCTAACCATACTTTATCTTACACCTTGTGAACTCTTTTTTGAACTGTTACTTACACATTCGTTGTTTATTCCATTTGGTGTAAAACCCTTGTTTATTGTTGTTGTTGTATATAAATTTTGTCGCACGTATAAGTCGTTTGTCCCTTTCTTCAAAAGCTCTCTCCCAAATCTCTACTGCTGTTTGAGTACGGTTTATTCTTTTACAAAACGTAGGAATAAACCTGGGCTTATCGGGGTACATTATTCTCCCTCCAGCTATGGGTAAATAGTAGGACAGACTAGGTTCTTCAGCCTTGGGTAGGCAACTAGTCTAGGAGAAGGAAAACTCTGAATTCAAACCTGTTAAACTCCGCTTAAAAATTGACCTTGTGTCATATCCTGCCCGAGCGGAGGGGTTGGGTAAATAGTATCGGGGTACATAAAAATCCCCATACAAGAGGCACCAAATTTCCGACCTGACCGATTCGCACCAACTTCTAATCCAACTTATCTCTTTGGGTTTCAAAACTCAACAGCTCCCAAATCCCAAAAATATCTTTTCTTGTATAATATCTGAATTATTGCATCAGCAAGTCATATTAGAACACGTGCCATTAACTTTTATTCAATTTAAATCAATCTTATCTTAAGTCGACGACATGATTTGTTGACTTATAACGACATTCGGCCTCAACAATGATTTGAAAACACGTCGCCCCGGCGATATACAAAACAATCTGTGAAACCTGACATCTTGCACACGTGCAAGAATTACACCATATAAACTTTTGCGACAAAGTACACTTACTCTCAAAGAGTTGTAACTAGTCCACAATCTCACCTAACTAAATGTTAAAATAATTAATACAATCAATTACCAATAAAATAATTAATATGATTTATTACCGTCCATATTATTTTGCTTATCCAAATGTTTATTTTAATATTTCACCCACAGCCGATTTCAAAACAAACCTTTCTTGTGGCAGGAGTGACATGGGAACGCACCTAAGGTGCACCTGCCTGACCTTTCTAACTCGAACTTGCTCTTAACTTGCATACAATTTATCACTAAGATAAAATAATTAACTAAAATATTAAACTAAAACCCTTTATTTTATTATAGAGATCTGTGAACGGGTTGAGATTGTCTTGATCACATCACTGTTGAGATGTGGTAAGAATACTGAGAAGAGTCCTGGTGAACTGATGAGACTTGACAGTGAGTCAGACTCCAAAGGAAGTTACCAGCTAGTAATAGTTACTAATGATATTACTAGTCATTTTAAACAAGTTTAGATACTAGTCTCGTTGTATCGAGCAATAAAAACTCATTTCAAGAAGTCGACGTCATTACTTTTTTAAATCTTTTTTTTTATTTTACTCCTACTTCCACCCTTACCCTTACTACAACTACTACCACCACCACCACTACTACTACCATGACACAAGTGTCACAACCACTACTACTACTGCTTACACTACTATACCAAAAGCATCGTTACTACTACTACTAATTCATCGATACCACCACTACAACTACTACTACTACTACTTATACCACCACTACTACTGCAATTACCACCACTGATATTAACATGACACCAACCATTACTATTCCTATCGCACCACCACTACCACCATTATTGGTTCACCACCATTACTCCTAATGTTACTTCTGTTACCATCACCACCACCACCGTCAATTCTACCGAGACACCTCCACCACCATTACCATCACTACTACTACTACTAAAACTATTGCCACCCCCATCATTACTAAAAAAACACCACCACCACCACCATTTTTACTACTACTACTACTACTGCTGCCACCACCACCACTATTAAAAAAACACCACCACCACTACTAAAAAAACACCACCACCACCATTTCTACTACTACTACTACAATTACAACTACTACAATAATCATCACTGCAACTACTACTACTACTGCTGCCACCACCCCCACTACTACAAAAACACCGCCACCAACAACAACCACTAAAGTTTTTTTTTTCTTTTTTTCGTTTTCTTTATCTTTCCATTATTTTTTTAGTCCTTAATTTTATTTCGTACAAGACCCCATATTTTTTTAATGAATTTTATAGTTCAAACCATTTTCTTCCCACATTTTTTTTTCTTTCCTGAGGAACATCTTTTCTTTGCATATTTTTTTTTTTTTTTTCATTTTAAATCCTATTTTCTCGTATATCTTTTCACATTAACTTGTTTGTCTTTTTGTTTTAGGGGTTTTCTTGTTTTTTAATTTTTTTAAAAATCTTTTTTTTTTAAATCCTTATTTCCTCTTCTCTTCAGTGTTCATGTCTCATTCAATTTTCTTATTATCTTATTTTCCTTGCAACATTTTACCTTCTGTCATTATTATTATTATTATTATTATTATTATTATTATTATTATTATTATTCCATTATCTTCCTTCGTTCCATCCTTTCTTTGTTATTTTCATCATTGCTATTTTTTTTTCCTTTTTTTTTTTTTTGTGCTCTTTTGTATTCATCTTTTCCCCACAACTCATCGTGCATGTTTTTTTGGGGATTTTTTTTTTTTTTTGCTACTTAATTTGATCTTTATATATCAATTACCAATTTCCTTTTTCTGTTCGTCTTCCCCAGTCTCCCCAAATCCCCTCTTGTGCTTGTTGTTATCGGCCTCCCCTCCACTTCAGTAATTTCATTTCTGTCACGATTTCACCGTTAATATTATTGAACCTTTTGTTATTTTCTTCTTCACTTGATTCTTTATCTTTCTTTTCTTCATTTAATTGTTTTCTTTCGATTCCCCCACCATTTTTTTTCTTTCTATATTCGTTATTTATCGGCTTTTTTTTTTCTTTTATTCTCGTTTTTCTTTTTCTGATCAAACTCTCTCTCTCTCTCTCTCTCTCTCTCTCTCTCTCTCTCTCTCTCTCTCTCTCTCACACACACACACACACACACACACACAACATTGTTTTATTTTCCTTTTCTTTCAATCAGCATTCATCTCTTTGTTTTTTTTTTTCTTTTTTTTTCCAATAATTTGTCCACACTTTTTCATTTTAAAGCATTTTTCTAACCTGATTTATTTATATTTGCTTCACCTCGACATCCTCTCTCTCTCTCTCTCTCTCTCTCTCTCTCTCTCTCTCTCTCTCTCTCTCTCTCTCTCTCTCTTCTGTCGTTATTTTCTTTCATTCAATATTTAACGTTATTTTCTCTCCATTTCTTTTTTATACCTTAACACTTACTTCCTTTTCTTCTCACCTCTCTCTAATAACAGCATTTGTTCTCTCTCTCACCTGCCACCCCCCCCTCTCTCTCTCTCTTCAGCAGTCTCTCTCAAGCATTTCATGTCTGTCTGTCTGTCTTTCTGTCTGTCTGTAGATAGATAGATAGATAGATAGATAGAAACAGACTTATCTATCTATCTATCTATCTATCTATCTATCTATCTATCCAGCTTTTCTCGCGTTTTAGGCTTTGCAATAATTTTTTAAATATATCTTTTTTTTTCTTTTTCTTTTCCTTTTCCTTTCCTTTTTTTTTTTTTTTTTTCCTTTCTTACAATCTCACCTTTTAAAGAGATCATCATCAACAACAGTAACAGCGAGATTCAATGTTTCTCCACTCGTTCCTTTTCAGTCGCGAAGGATTATCTCCATGTTTGTATATCACAATTCCACCATAATAAAATGTCCACCTGTTTTTCGTAATCTCCTCTCCTCGCCGAATTCACGAGTAACATGAAATGAGGAGGTAAGTCATCACGTTGCAACAAAAGGCACAAGTTACCAAGAAGTAATAATAAACATTAATTAAATTATCTCGAATATTGAATAAAAAAAAATAATTAAAAAATAAATTCTCCTTAGATGGTGGTGGTGGTGGGGGACTTTATATTTATTATTATCGATAAAATTTGAAGTCAGTTGACTTCTCTTTCAACTAACAAGAAGGTTTATATCGAATAGATTTTTATCAATTCTTTCTCGGCTTTTGGTTAACTTCTGCTATTCAACACAAACAATTCTTTCTATTTAACGTTTCTCTTTCGTTTGCACACAGTTAAATGGTTTCAAGCATTCCTAATAATCAAACAGGTGACATTTCCACACTAGACGGAACCTCTCTGAAACCGGTAGACAGATTCACCCACCTAGGTAGCAGTGTCTCATCAACCGAAAAGGACATCGACACGCGGCTAACGAAGGCATTGACAGCTATCGATAGGCTATCGATCATATGGAGATCTGACCTGACCGATAAAATGAAACGCAATTTCTCCAGGCAGCGGTCGTATCGATACTGCTGTATGGATGCACTACTTGGACGCTAACTAAACGGCTGGAGAAGAAGCTGGACGGCAATTACACAAGAATGTTGCGAGCAATATTGAACAAGTCCTGGCGGCAACACCCCACAAGGCAACGACTATACGGCTACCTACCACCCATCACGAAAACTATCCAAGTTAGACGAACCAGACTTGCAGGACACTGCTGGAGAAGCAGGGACGAGCTCATAAGCGATGTACTCCTATGGATCCCCACATATGGCCGAGCAAATCGGACGACCAGCTCGAACATACATACAGCAGCTGTGTGAGGATACGGGATGTAGCCCTGAAGACCTGCCGGAGGCGATGAACGATAAGGAGAAGTGGCGAGAGAGGGTCAGGGATATCCGTGCTAGCGGCATGACATGATGATGATGTTATAATTAAGGAATGATTTTTTTTTAATATATTAATCATTTTTTGTTGATTATATTTTATCTTCAGTTTTGTAAGGCTTTGAACTATTCGAGTCTCTTAAGTCCAGGTGGAGAGTCATTCGGTGCAGTTACGCTCGTGCGCAAAGAATATGACAATCACCATTTATCATAGTAAACCCCCAGACAGGAAATGGGGCTGGAGTGTTGATAACGTCATCCCCGGAAGAGATGGTACTGAGAATTTGAGGATTTTGAAAAGACGTCAGTTGAGATTGATTGGATCATTGAGGCGGGAGTTGGATTTTGACCGTTGAAAGATGTAGTTGGGTTTTTCGGATTTCTAGCGACGGAGATCTTAGACATCACCAGATGCGCCACGCGTTGGGGTAGAGTCAGCATATTATGGTTAGCAAAGACTTTTCAGAATTGTGTCTCTTTCCTCGTGTCGCCATGAGCCGAAGTCAGAAGTTAATAAACCCGTTCGTATCTGAAACAACAGAGTCTGCCTGTGTTCGTATATGCATTGTATTACAATTGTGATTGATATCATTATGGTTATAGCTATACAAAAAATGGTTTCTAGTATTGCTATGTAACACTAACAATTCAATTTAACATCAGTCATTTATTTGCGCACAGTTAAATGGTTCAACAATTCTATTTGACCCATAGATGGGGCCCTAACAGGTACTACCGCACCTGATCAGAATTGACCAGGGAGTAATAACAATGAAGGGGTACTCCACATTACCCAAATCTTCAGGACAGGAGCCTCACCATCAGATGCTGTTTAGTGTCATAATCAGGATATTCGTTGGGAAGAGGTCTCACTCCTCTATAGATACTGGAGGTTGCCTTACTAAAGTTCGAGATCCCAGGCAGTTATACTATTTACCCATAGCGGAAGAAGAGTTGAAGTCATACTTTTCTCATGGGCATTAGCTCAAAATGAAGGTGCCGCGTAATGGCCAATGGCAGACTTGTAATTTTAGGACAACTATAATTGTTTAAGAGACAAAAAATTTCGATTGTGGATATAAATATAACCATATTTACCAACCCCTCCGCTCGGACAGGATATGACACGAGGTCAATTTTTAAGCGGAGTTTAACAGGTTTGAATTCAGAGTATTCCTTCTCCTAGACTAGTTGCCTCACCAAGGCTGAAGAACCAGTCTGCCCTACTATTTACCCATAGCTGGAGGGAGAATAATTGGATTCATACCTTTCCCAAGAGTATTAGTGCAATGTGAAATGCAATCACTTTCGTCCAGGATTTGAACTCGAGTCGCCGTGTCCATTTCCCTACGACGATAACCATTACACCACGGATATAAATATAGCACTTGTACAAACATTTTAAGTACACCTTGATAAGGTAAAAATAAATTGGTCCTTTTTTTTTTTACAATTTAGTCATTGATGAATTTGATTTGTACGAGATATGATTAAACAAGTATTAAGAATGAAGATTATTATCATGCTTCTTGCAAGTTTTTCACACTAGTGTTAGCTGATGGTCTTTCTTTGGGGTCTGAATGACAGTAAGTCTCATCATGCATCCAGGACTCTTCTCAGTATTCTCGTTGATCTTAATAAAGATTTATATTATCATCATCGTCATTATCATTATTATTTTAGTCATTTGTGAGTTTTTCACGCCAGTGTTAGCAGATAATTTTCCACTGGAGTCTGAGTAACAGCAAGTTTCCTTAAACCTCCAGAACTCTTCTCAGTATTCTCGTTGATCTTAATAAAGATTTATATTATCATCATCGTCATTATCATTATTATTTTAGTCATTTGTGAGTTTTTCACGCCAGTGTTAGCAGATAATTTTCCACTGGAGTCTGAGTAACAGCAAGTTTCCTTAAACCTCCAGAACTCTTCTCAGTATTCTCGTTGATCTTAATAAAGATTTATATTATCATCATCGTCATTATCATTATTATTTTAGTCATTTGTGAGTTTTTCACGCCAGTGTTAGCAGATAATTTTCCACTGGAGTCTGAGTAACAGCAAGTTTCCTCAAGCCTCCAGGACTCTTCTCAGTATTCTGTCCGACCTCACCAATGCTGTAGTTTTGCTGGACTCCACTGATATTCCTTTGGGACCGTTCCAAGCGCGCAAATTTTAATTGGAATCTAATTGTTATTACTTTTATTGCGAGCTTCTCACATCAGCGCAAGTTGATAGTCTTTCATCGGAGTCCGAGTGTCAGCGATTCTCCCAAGAACGCCAGGACTCTTCTCAGTATTCTGGCCGATCTTAACAATGCACTAGTTTGGATGGACTCGATTCGTCCTCCGATTTCCGACTCTTCCAGTTCCCTTACCAAACTTTTGTGGACAGTTCCAATTTTTTCTTCTTCTTCTTCTTCTTCTTCTTCTTCTTCTTCTTCTTCTTCTTCTTCTTCTTCTTCTTCTTCTTCTTATTATTATTATTATTATTATTATTATTATTATTTTTGTGAGTATCCCCGTGGAGTAATGGTTAAAGTGCTGGATTCCCTCCTTGAAGTAAGCGAGTTCGATTTCTATTCCCGGTATTACGTTTATTTTCGGACTAATACCCTTGTAAAAGAGATAAACATCCGTATTCCCCTTGTTATGGGTTAAATAGCATCACTGCAGTTCTTTTTCACGGATAGCTTCGGCGTTAAATAACCCTTGCAGGTTGATATGCCACTAAACAAAGAAACCAATATGGTTTTTGTTGCTTAGCAAAAAGTGATTGTATAGACTGATGTCTAGACTTTCTTTTGATGAGTTAATGGCGATTCGAAGAAGAAGAAGAAGAAGAAGAAGAAGAAGAAGAAGAAGAAGAAGAAGAAGAAAACCGATGAAGTCAGTCTCGGCACATTTGGAACTGTAGTTTTGCGCGATACGCGAGATTATGCAGATGCAGCATCAGCCATACTTGTCATAGGACTTTTTCAAAGTTCTCCATCAGATGAGCAGACGATTTCCATTGGTACTTCGATCAGTGGATCACCAGGAAGAACAAACATGTTGAATGTCAAGAGAACTCCAGTCTCGATACTTCTTGAACACATATACTCATCAGTCCATTCGGCTGGACCTGAAGAGTACGCTGACTGCATATCTACAAAAGAGTAAGACCCCAGCTCCTTAATGAGTTTCCTTGTTAAAATTAGTATTAAACAGCAATACTTGTAACCACTTCCCTGTCTTCAAACGAATGATTAATACTGAATAGAATTATAAGTGTTAGATAACAATACTTGAAACCATTTAACCGTGTAGAAATAATTGCAATAATAGTGTGCAAACAAATTAATTCTATCATTAAGGGTTTTCGGACTATTGTCTTCATCTTTATTGTTATTTCCACAACGTTTCGGCCGATATGTCCTCTGGCCTTCTTCAGGAGGACATATCGGCCGAAACATTGTGGAAATAACAATAAAGATGAAGACAATAGTCTGAAAACCCTTAATGATAAAAATCAAGCTTCGTCTCTGAAATTTTGACAACTAGATTAGTTCTAACTCATTTACAAATGAAATTACCTACAAACTATTCACTTGCAAATAAAACAAGTATATCTGTTTAAAGATATGCAAACAAATGACTAATACTTGAAACCATTTAAAAAGATTAAAAAGACATGATCGCATCGTTTTAGATCATTTTAAAAAGAAAGTTTAAAAAGATTAAAAAGACATGATCGCATCGTTTTAGATCATTTTAAAAAGAAAGTTTAAAAGGTTCTGTGACCAATAGAAAACTCAGTGGAGTATTTTGAATGCCAAATGGCGAGGCTCCAGTAATGCTAGAGCTTTCGGGAATGCAGGATATCCCTTCATTGCCATTGCTCCCTGGTCCACTCCGGCCCGGAGTAGTAGCACCTGAAAGAGTCCTATGAATGAATCAAATAAAACTGTTTGACATTTAAATTGTATGCAAATAAATGACTTATACTAAGCTGAATTGTTAGAAACAGAACTGTTTGATTCTTGACTGATGCTTAAATGAATTGTTAGTGATATATGGCAATACTTGAAACCAATTTAACTATTGCAAAAAGAATAAGCTTAGGCCGGCATTAAATGACTCCTTGTGGTTGATATGCCATAAAAAAAAAACAAAAACAAAACAAAAATAATCTTAGGCTGGTTTAAAAACGTAAGCAACAAAATTTGTTTACAAATCACATATTTGTAATGCATATGTATGAAGAGGATTTGGTATTAGATAACCGACAATGGTTGATATGCTATAAAACCAAACCAAACCAAACCAAACTATCCCGCAGATATTTCATGACAAAATGGATGACAACTTTCCATCTACTTTTCGCTAAAAAAAAATCCTGAAAAATAATAGGACAATAATGCTAGAATCAAAGTAACGCTCCCAAACTCTCTACTTAGGATCAGTGTGGTATCTGTGCACTCTGCCTCACTTACTATCGCTGATCGAGCAGTGTCGTAGATAGGGTATTTGCCTGTTTACTGGATGTTTGAATCCGGGCCGGCATTCGCTTGATTATTTTTGTGAGGGCTACTGAAAAGTAAGTTTTCGACCAGAGAAGCAGCTGACAATGAATATTAGTTGATTAGGAGCTTTTAAAGCTTGCAATATCTCTATATCACGCATCAATTGTAAACTTTTGAAGTATTTTATAGAAAGAAAGAAAGAAAGTTAAAAAGGAAAGAAAGAAAGAAATGATTATCACAAACAGATTTTAAAATAATTTCAAATTTTAAAAGCATCTTAACAGTAATCAATTAAGAAAATAAACTAGAGTTTAGGGCTACATAACCAGAGAGGCCCACTTTTTAAAAAAACATATCTTAATTTTAATTTCATCAATATTTTTATTCTTTAACACGAATTCATTATATATATATATATATATATATACATATTTACGAACCCCTCCGCTCAGGCAGGATATGACACAAGGTCAATTTTTAAGCGGAGATTAACAGGTTTGAATTCAGAGTTTTCCTTCTCCTAGACTAGTTGCCTCACCCAGGCTGAAGAACGCAGTCTGCCCTACTATTAACCCATAGCTGGAGGGAGAATAATTGGATTCATACCTTTCCCAAGGGTATTAGTGCTATGTGAAATGCAATTAGTCGCGTCCAGGATTTGAACTCGTATCGCCGTGTCCATTTCCTACGACGATAACCATTACACCACGACTACCACATGTTAAAAGATGATTGCCGTTCTTACCACCAAAATTATTACAACCATCCTCGCTAACATTCTGTACTGGGTTAATGGTATTCATTTTGGAATGTTCTTTTTATGAATCTTCATACAATCTTTTACTTCAGGACTTGTTTTGCACACTTTAGAACAAACAACGGATATATTACCGTGAAGACGAGGTGGTAACGAAAGTTTATTAGTTTCTTGATTTTCTAAAGTTTCTATGGGATTTTACAAATTATATATATATATATATATATATATATAATAAATAAATATATATTAGATTTGAAATTGTCTCCTAAATATAAGTATAGCCATGTGTAGTGGACATCACAGAATAGACGGCGGTCTGGGCGAACAATTTTTTTTTTTTTTGTATAGTGATGATTTTTAACAAAGGAACATGTTATTATCATTATCATTGCATTATGAAGTAAATGAATTTTTTGATTTGACATCTAAGTATAATAGACGAAAATGGATTCTGGATCTAAAACTTAAGAATAATAAGGTGAGGTGGGAATATCTTGGTCTAAGAGACATGTTATATTGTAATATACTTTGAAGTTTTATGCAATACTAGTATTTGTATGTTAGAATATGTTCAATGTTAAATAGCGATATTGATTTGTATTAGCGGTCTATGTTGTGTTAATGAAGGAAAACTCTGAATTCAAACCTGTTAAACTCCGCTTAAAAATTGACCTTGTGTCATATCCTGCTCGAGCGGAGGGGTTGGGTAAATAGGATGTTGTGTTAATGATATATTACGTATACCTTATTGTAATCTATGTTGGTATGTATGTAAGGAATGTGGTAAATATACTGTATTAAGACGTTCATTAACATTAATATAAAACGATTTTAGATAAGGGTCTTAAATATTATGTAGTTCAGGGCCACAACAGATGAAAGTTCTCCCCTGCGTTCAGCGTCTGTTTCCATGACAATTACATCGACAATTTTCATTATTGTAGATACTATAATTTTGTCGTATTCGATGAAATTCTCTCTCTCTCTCTCTCTCTCTCTCTATATATATATATATATATATATATAGGGGGGTATGTGTGTGAGGGGTGTATTTAATAAGTGGTGTAAGAGACATGAATATAATTATTGCTGCAACAGAAATTCACAAATGAGGTTAAAATTGTGGTCACACAAGCTAATGCCGCATATTCAATAAATTCTTGATAAAAGGCTTGACCTCGACATTCCCTTCAAAGCAGTATATCATCACCAAATCGGTAAGTTTAAATAGGTGATGCTGTGCAAATTTTCCCCGTTGCAATTTAATGCATTTAACTTAGTACTCAAAATCCCCAAAAGAGGATTGATGCCCTAATGAGAAATGAACGGCTATTCCCAAAATTCATTGTGACTGTCATCGGAGAGGGAGTTTCTGTAGCGTAGTGATTAACGTGCCGGGCGGCAGCCTCGAAGTAAGCGAGTTCGAACTCCTGTCGCGTTTTATGTTCACTTTCAGATTAATACCCTTGAGAAAGGCATGAACCCACGAATACCTCCATGGCTGGAGGAATAAGGGGGTTCATGTACCACGATTGTTCTTCTACAAAGATGGCTTTGACATTAAATAACCCATGAAGGTTGATATGCCATAAAACATAAAAACCAAACCAAACCAAACTAAACAAGATCGTCTTTGAGTAGCCAATAATATTCAGTTTGGGAGGTGCCCGTGGTGTAATGGTTATCGTCATAGGAATTGGACACGGCGACACGAGTTCAAATCCTGGACGAGACTGAATGCATTTCACATAGCACTAATGCCCTTGGGAAAGGTATGAATCCAATTATTCTCCCTCCAGCTATGGGTAAATAGTAGGACAGATTAGGTTCTTCAGCCTTGGTGAGGCAACTAGTCTAGGAGAAGGAAAAACTCTGAATTCAAACCTATTAAACTCCGCTTAAAAATCGACCTTGTGTCATATCCTGGCTGAGCGGAGGGGTTGGGTAAATATGATAATATTCAGTTTGGCCTTGATAAAATGCTGTATGAACACTAACGATGGAAATAGTCTCAAAATCTCTTTAAAAACTTCATAGCTAATAATAAACTTTATGATAACCCGCTTTAGGCGATCTCGGCTAACGTCAAATTTGTCAGCTCAGTCGGCTAGGGCTGTAGAATACACCGACTGCATCTCAGCAGAGGGGTAAGGCCTCCCCCCTCGCCCGATGAGTGTCGTGGATATGGCACCAAACAATCTGATGGAGAAGCTCCAGTCAGTGCGCTCAAGGCAATATGGAGTACCTCTTCACTGCCATTGCTCCCAGGTCAACTCAAGCTCGGTATGGTAGCACGTGATATGTATGGGTCAAATAGAACTGTTTGACATTGAAACAGTGTGAAGAATAAATGACAGGCTAAATTGAATTGTAAGAAATAGAACTGTTTGATCATTTAACTGTGTGTAAAGAAATTACCGTTCAATTGAATTGTTAGTCATACATAGCAATTCTTGGAACCATTAAATTTCGTTGACTTATTCTAAACTGAATTGTTAGAAATAGGACTGTTTGGTCATTTAACTGTGTATAAGGAAATGACTGTTTAATTGAATTGTTAGTCGTACATAGCAATACTTGGAAACATTTAACTTTGCTGACTTATGCTACATTGAATTGTTAGAAATAGAACTGTTTGATCATTTAACTGTGTATAAAGAAATGACTGTTTAATTGAATTGTTAGTCGTACATAGCAATCCTTTGAACCATTCAACTTTGCTGACTTATGCTAAATTGAATTGTTAGAAATAGAACTATTTGACCATTGAATTGTTAGTAATACATAGCAATACTTGGAAACATTTAAGTTTGCTGACTTATGCTAAATTGAATTGTTAGAAATAGAACTGTTTGATCATTTAACTGTGTATAAGGAAATGACTGTTTAATTGAATTATTAGTCGTACATAGCAATACTTTGAACCATTTAACTTTGCTGACTTATGCTAAATTGAATTGTTAGAAATAGAACTGTTTGATCATTGAGTTGTTAGTCATACATAGCAATACTTGGAAACATTCAACTGTGCACAAATAAATGAATAATGTGTCAAATAGCAATACTTTTTACTATTTAACTGTGTGCCTATATTGAATTATAGGTATTATACAGCAATACTTGGAACCTTTTAACTTTGTGCAAACAAATGAATAATGTTGAATAGAATTATTGGTGTCAAATAGCAATACTTGAAACTATTTATCTGTATGCCAAATTGAGATTATTGGTATTATACAATAATATTTAATTATGTACAAATGAATGAATAGTGTTGTTAGTAAAATGTTTCAAAATCATATATATTTAATATATATGTATGAACAAGAGATGGCATTAAATAACCTAAAATGGTTGATATGCCATTAAAACAAAACAAACAGAATTTTAAAACAAGCCTTTGCTTGTACAGAGTTAAATACAGTTCATATATTTCCATCAAATTCTATTTAATTCTACTCGTTTGTTTCTATCTAATTAAATTTGATATTAATCGTTTGTTTGCCTTCACTTAAACGGTTTCAACTATTCCTACGTTACACTTATAATTCTATTTACTATACGTCATTTTAACGAACCATTGGCCAAATGAATAGAGCGTTTGCAAATGCACCAGGAGACCGGGGTTCAGTCCCAAGTCGAGTTATTCCAAAGACTCAGAAAATGGTACTTGATGCCACCTTGCATAACACTCAGTATTATAAGGTACAGATCAAGGGTAAAGTATGATAAATCAGGGAATGGAGTAGCGGCTTCCTCTACACTTCCGTGGAGTAGATATTGAAAAGGGTGCCCTCCGGTCGCCGTCAACTACGGTCACCACTTGTACATTTACTAATTAATCATTTGTTTGCCCGCAGTTAAATTGTTGGCAGCCTTTTTATTTAATACGAATAATTTCATTTGGTATTAAATTATTTGCTTGTACTTTGTTTAATGGCATATCAACCTTTGTAGGTTATTTAATGCCAAAGCTATTCTCCTAGAAAAACAGTAGTGATACTGTTTAACCCCCAGCTGGGAGGATAAGGGGTTTCATACCTTTCCCAAGGGTATCTGCCCGAAAGTGAACGTAATAGCGCGACTGGAGTACGAACTCACATACTACGATTCTGCAGTCCATCGCTTTAACCATAACACCACGAGGACGCCCACTCATTTGCTTGTACTCACTTGAATGGTTATAAAGTGAATAGTTAGTAGGTAATTTTTTTTAAAGTTATAGATAATTTGTTAGTACATAATTAAGTATTGCCATTGTTTGCACATAGTAGAATGGTTTTAAGCACTGCTATCAAACACTAATAAGTTTTTTTTTTTCCATTCTAATCATTTGCTTGCACACAGTGAAGTGGTTACAAGTATCACTATTTAACATTAACAATTCTATTCAACCCAATTCTTGCCTAGTCGGCTGGGGCTGTAGAATACACCGACTGCTTCTCTGCAGTAGGTCCTCTCCACCACCACTACAACGAGTGTCCTGGATATGACACTAAACAATCTGATGGTGAGGTTTCAGTAATGCCGGAACTTTGGGGAATGCGGCATACCCCTTCATTGCCATCGTTCCCATGTCCACTCAGGCCTGAAGTGGTAGCATCTGATACGGTCTTATCTAGGGGTCAAATAGAACTAGACTGCGTACACATGCTAAACTGAATTGCTTGAAATAGAACTGTTTTCACATTTAAACTGTACTTAGGCTAAATTGAATTGTTTGAAATAGAACTGTTTTGACATTTAACTGTGTGTAAACAAAAACTATACTTATGCTAAACGGAATTGTTTGAATTAGAACTTTTTATTTGTATTAAAATGGATTTGGTATTAGATAACCAATAAAGGCTGATATGCCATAAAACCCAAACAAACAAAAAAAAACAAAAAAAAAACAACACAATTCGTTCATTTGCACACTGTCAAACGGTCAAGAATATTGCTATGTAATAGCAATAATTCAACTTTTGATCTCAGTAAAAACGCTTTCAGTGTTGCTATTCAACACTAATAATTCTATTCAACATTATTCATTAGTTTGTACACAGTTAAATGGTTCCAAGTATTGCTATAATATTAATAATTCAATTTAGTGTTTGTCATTTGCCTGCACACAAATAAATGGTTTCAAGTATTGCTATTTAACACTAATAATTGTATTCATCCTCACTCATTAGTGTTACACAGTTACATAGTTCCAAGTATTGCTATAACTCTAATAATTCAATTTAGTATTTGTCATTTGCCTGCACACAAATAAATGGTTTCAAGTATTGCTATTTAACACTAATAATTCTATTCATCCTCATTCGTTTGCACACTTAAATGGTTTTAGATACTGCAATGAAACACTAACAATTCGATTTAACATCAGTCATTTTTTACTCACAGTTAAAAAGTCAAATATTTCTATTTGACTAATAAATGGCACCCTATCAGGTAATACCACTCCGGGTCAGAGTGTACCTCGGAGTAATAGCAATGAAGGGAAATTCCACATTCCCTAGATCTCCAGGATTGGAGACGGAGAATAAGGAAAATGGATGTTATATAGTCTCCTCCAATAACTAAGCCTGTAAGTGTTTCGAGATGCATGTTTCTAACATTATCCATCAGTTTCAATGCGGGGTACTTCTTTATTATCATTACTCCCAGATCCACTTTGGCCCGGAGGGGTAGCCTTTGCAGAGGGGAAATACTCCCCCCCCCCGCACGAGTATCCTGGATATGACACTAAACAATCTGAGGTTCCAGTAATGCTAGAGCTTTGGAGAATGCGGAGTACCCCTTCATTGCCATCATTCCCAGGTCCACTCTGGCCTGAAGTGGTAGCACCTGATACGGTCTTATCTATGGGTCAAATAGAATTGTTTGACATTTAAACTGAGTGCAAACAAATGACTAATTCTAAATTGAATCGTTTGAAATAGAACTGTTTGATCATTGAAGTGTGTGTATCTACAAAATGTATGAACAAATCATATATACTTGATACATATGTAAAAAAAAGGTTTTTGGCATTAAACAATTAACAGTGGTTGATATAACAGAAAACCAAACCAAAACCAAACCTTTAGTTTCGTGACCCAAGGGATCTACATCTGATTCTTATACAGTTCTGGAAAAAACTCATATGGAAGACAAAGTGTTGTTGATGTTGCATGTCTCCTTTCTTGACGGTTTCGTGTGGTAATAACATATTCTAAAGAGGTTACAAGTGGTACGAGAAATTGGTACATGGAAAGCAAGGAATATGAAACCGATTCGGATTTACACTAGAGAAGATCTGCGAAGGAGGGATTTAAGAAAGATATCTTTAAAAAAATATTCAATGCTTGCAATTAAAAGCTTGTGGGAGTTTTAAAAAACTGGTATCATTTCGTAAGCTTATAACTTGATCAATTCTCTTTCTAAAGATCTTAAATTTTAGCACCATGAGTTGAAACAACTCAAAAATTCTTTGTTCAATGTTTTAAACGCTTTTTCTTTCTTAGTGAATGGCATTTCTGTACCTGAAACGGGGAAATTGAAAACATTAAACACTAAACATAAAATTTTGAGTTATTTCAAACAATTACGAAATGTTATCAAATTTTTTTTCAAACGCCTTGTATATTAAAATCTCAGAATTCATTAAAAGTGTGACTGTGTTTCTCTCTCTTTTTGTCTTTCTCTAATTATTTATGCACATGCTTCTATCTCCCTCTCTCTCTCTCTCTCTCTCTTTCTTTCTTTCTTCTCTTTCTTCTCTTTCTATCTCTCTCTAAGTATGAGTGTGTTTCTCTGTACCCCCCTTTCTCTCTAAGTGCACGTGTGCGCTTGTTACTCTCTCTCTCTCTCTCTCTCTCTCTCTCTCTCTCTCTCTCTTAGCGTGTGTGTATATTTCTGTCTCTGTCTCTTTCGTTCTCTCTCTAAGTACGTGTGTATGTCTCTCTCTCTCTCTCTCTCTCTCTCTCTCTGTCGATATTTCTTTCTTTCTCTCCCTCTCTCATTGTGCGTGTGTGTGTCTATGTGTGTGTGTTGTCTAAGGGAAGGGTGGGGCGATACAGAATTTGGCATTCACATTATATATATATATATATATATATATATATATATATATATATATATATATATAAGCAAAATAATGTAAAATATTATATTAATGTAAAAGAAATACCTATTTTGTGACTTTTGAGCGTACTTATAAATTTACCAGTTCTAGAACATCGTTGCAGCTAATGTGAACTCTTTAAAAATATATTTATTTAGAATAGGGTATCAAGATTAAAAAGCAAAAAAAAAGAAATGATCAAAACATTTATAGATAGGTGATAAGTTAATTTTAGAATTTTGGTAGGGAGAGTCTTTGATGTCGATTGTCAGAACAATCCTAACTCTGCTAGAAGGCCACACTTCAGAAGTGTGTCTTAATAATTAATATACACTATTGAGGATTTCTATCTGCAGGGCAGTTCACAATCTAAGGTTGACTTTCTCTGAATTGATCTAATTGGTGAAAAATTAAAATTAAAAAAAAAAAAAATACAGAAAAAAAAAAAAATTAAAAAAAAAGGAAAAAGAAAGAAAAAGAAAATAAATTCTTTTTCACTTGGCTACCATTGTTGAGGTTTCTTCTTTTTGCCTACAGGGGACGATAACTAAAGAAAAATATCATTTTGCATTCTGAATAAATAGCAAAAATGGAAAAGAAGACAAGGAAAGGTGTGTGTGTGTGTGTGTGTGTGTGTGTGTGTGTGTGTGTGTGTGTGTGTGTGTGTGTGTGTGTGTGTGTGTGAAAGAGAGAGAGAGAGAGAGAGAGAGGAAAGAAGAGAGAGAGAGAGGAGAGAGACTTAGGAAAAGAGGAGAAAAAAAACATTTCAAAATAAAACAGAAGTGAAATTGAATAAAGTGTTTTTCATTGACAAATAATTCGAGAAAATTGCTTCAAGGAAGAGTAGCAGCCTGATAATATTTTTAATATTTTCACTTTTTTTTTTTTTTTTATTTATTCACTTTTTTTCTTCTTAATTCTAAAGTGTTTTGACAGGCTCGATGGAAAATGAGCTTTTATAACTGTCATCATCATCATCATCATCATCATAGTTACCACGAGTGACAAGTGCCATAAATATTTCATTTAATATTTCATTGCTAAAATTGGGTTTTTGAAAATTTGGAATCGTCTCATATGTTTTTCACCTAATGTGCCAAGTCTAAACTCGATTATCTCCCCTTAAAAAGTCTCATTAAATGCTCTAAATATTATTTATTTCAGTGAAAATGTTATTAAGTTAAAATTAATATTTCATTTTCACTTTTCTTTTTTTTTTTCTTAAACTTGGCAAGAAAGGAATTATTGGCTATTTTAAATTTCGTTTTCATTCAATATGACAAACACACACACACACACACATATGTATATATTCAATATGGCTGACATTTCAACAATGAGCGCAGTGAAAAGAAAAGATAAAGAAAACAGGAAAGAAAATATTGTTCTTATGAGTTTCGGCATTCATTTCTGCAAAGGCCATATGTGATAAATGTGTTTTATACATCGCAACACCAGCTTTCCAAATTGACAGGCATATACATAAACGAAATACTTTTTCAAAATTTTTATTTTGTAATTTGATTTGGTAGCAATTATGTTAAATGTTATCAAAGTTGATAGCTGCAAAGATTTTTTTTAAATTCTTTTAAAATCTCTTTATTTATCTCGTTCTCAAAAACCACTCTCCATCTATCTATCTATGACAATCTTTTCTTATCTGTCACAGTTTTTCATATCTATCAATCTATCTATCTATCTACGTCAGTTTATTCATCTCTCTCCCTCTCTCTCTCTCTCTCTATATATATATATATATATATATATATATATATGGTTCGAGGCTACAATCCGGTCTGAACCTCTACAACCGAGTCTGTATCTCTCATTCTGCAAATACTCGAGATGTTACTCAGTACTTTAGCCATTACACAACGAGGACTCTCTCCACAACACACACACACACACACACACACACACACACACACACACACACACACACACACATATATATATATATATATATATATATATATATATATATATACCATAGACTCTTATATCTATCTATCTATCTATCTATTAAAATCTAATTTTATTTAGTTTTAATTTAATCAATCTGTTTCAGCTTGTATATCTATCTATATATATATATATATATATATATATATATAGATAGATAGATAGATAGATAGATATACAAGCTGAAACAGATTGATTAAATTAGAACTAAATAAAATTAGATTTTAATAGATAGATAGATAGATAGATAGATATAAGAGTCTATGATATATATATATATATATATATATATATATATCTTAGACTTTTATATCTATCTATCTATCTATTCAAATCTAATTTCATTTAGTTCTAATTTAATCAATCTTTTTCTGCTTGTATATCAATCAATCAATCAATCTATATATATATATATATATATATATATATATATATATATATATGTAATCTGTTTATTTCTCAAACCTACTCAGTATCTCCCATTCTCTCATTCTCATCTAAACTTGTTAGGTTTTTTTTCTTAGTCTGCCTGGGAATGTCAAAAGAAAAGTTCTTGACCCAACCAAGAAGTGATGGACCGATCTATCATAGACTCTTATCTATCTATCTATCTATCTATCTATCTATCTATTCAAATCTAATTTTATTTAGTTTTAATTTAATCAATCTGTTTCAGCTTGTATATCTATCTATCAATCAATCAATCAATATATATATATATATATATATATATATCATCATCATCATATCGCGCTGGTAGCACGGATATCCCTGACCCTCTCTCGCCACTCCTCCCTATCGTTCATCGCCCTAGGTAGGTCTTCAGGACAACATCCTGTATCCTCACATAGCTGCTGAATGTACGTTCGAGCTGGACGTCCTGCTTTTGCACGGCCATGTGTGGGGATCCATAAGAGTACATCTCTTATGAGTTCATCTCTGCTTCTCCAGGAGTGTCCTGCATGTCTGGTTCGTCTAACTTGAATAGTTTTCGTGATAGGGGGCAGGTGGCCGTACAGTTGGTGTCTTGTGGGGTGTTGCTGCCAGGACTTGTTCAGGATTGCACGCAGCATTCTTGTGTAATTGCCATCTAGCTTCTTCTCCAGTCGTTTTGTTAGCGTCCATGTAGTGCATCCATATAGCAGTATCAATGTGACCGCTGCCTGGAAGAAACTGCGTTTCATTATATCGGTTAGGTCTGATTTCCATATAATCGATAGCCTATTGATAGCTGTCCATGCTTTCGTTAAACTCGTTTCGATGTCCTTTTCGGTTGATTCGACGCTGCTTCCTAGGTACGTGAATTTGTCTACTAGTTTATGTGGGGTTTCTTCTAGAGTGGAGATGTCCCCCGTTTGGTTATAGCACATATATTCCGTTTTGTATGCATTAACATGGAGGCTTATGCTTGCTGCTGCTTGTTCCAAACTATGCAGAAGTGTTTCGGCTTGGTCAGGTGTATTTGCCAGTATCGCTATGTCATCGGCGTAGTCGGCATCGGTAATTGTTGTTGCGGGGTATCTTCTGCTTCTTTTCTTCGTCAGTTCGAAGCCATTCTCTTTGATTTTGTCAATCGATGTTCTAAGTACATAGTCTAGACAAATGATAAAGAGGTACGGGGCCAGCGTGTCCCCTTGTAGTACTCCTGCTACAATGTCAAAGTATTCTGTGTCTCCATCCGGTGATCGTACTTTTACTTTAGTGTTTCTATAGAGAATCGTTATTGCCGCTACGGTTTCTTTAGGTATGCCGTACGCTAGTAGGATTTTTTCAATGTAACTTTCTTAAGATAGATAGGTAGATAGATAAGTCCATATATATATATATATAAAGATGGAACAAATATATATATATATATATATATATATATGGACTTATCTATCTACCTATCTATCTTAAGAAAGTTACATTACAACTTCTGAAAAGTTCTTGGATATAGTTCCTGCATTTAAATATGCAGAAGACCTAGAATTCCTTATTTGATTTTTAAATACAAACCCCACTCGTCAAAACCTTTTAAATCAGAAGTTTGAATTTTAATTGAAGTTTATCTTATGAATCTATCCACCATCTTTTGTCAAGAACTATCAAACCTTGTTCGTATTTTCTTGCTAGCGCATGCACGCACGCGCACGCGCACACATACATACATGCATACATACACACACACATGCACACGCGTACATAAATACATACGTATATTCATACATGCATACACATGCATACATACATACAAACATGCACGCACGCATTTATACTCATACATTCATATACGTACGAAGATGCCTGTAGCCATCGTCGTAGGAAATACACACGTCGAACCGAGATCAAAACCTGGACGAGGCTGTTTGCATTTCATGATGCCTTTGGGAAAGGTACTAGCGCTATTTATAATCAAACAATTCTCCCTCCAGCTAAGGGCAAATAGTCCGGCAGACTCGGCTTTTCAACTTTGGTATGGCAGATGGTTTTGGAGAAGGTAAACTCTGACATCAAACCTGTTAAATTCCGCTTAAAAATTGACCTTGTGTTGCATCTTGCTTGTACGGATGGGCTGGTAAATTCATACGTTTACATTTAGCGGAAAGCAAACAGAAAATAATAAGGTCATAATAATTATTATAATACGCGGATACGTATTTCTAATCCTCTTGGGAAGACGTGGCCCTGGAGGTGACCATGTCCTCTGTAAAGAGTACGGATGTAACTTACAAGACATATTAAGGTTAATTGGCCGCACAGTTACCATGATTAGTTAATTTGGCGTCAGTTGCGTGCGATATGAACTGATGGCTCAGTTGTAGCGTTTCGGCTCTGCAATTTGTGGTTGCTGGTTCGATCTCCAGTGGTGGCAATCACGGTATACACTGCTGATGAGACCTAATAAGGTCGAAACAACTGTCCAGTGTTTCCGTATGTCTTGCACAGGTGTTCGCCGTATTTTCTGATCATGGTAATTCAATTCATAAGAAAATAATATCTTGATATTATTAAAAAAAAAAAACTCTTGACTTGAAGTACAGTCAATGGTAGATAAGAGATGAAAATTAGTGTGTAGATATTTGACTTTTCTAAACAAATAGACCAGTTATTTTTAACATGGGGTGCGTTTTTCAAGTGGGGGAACAATTTGAAACTCTATGGCTGAGAAGTGAGCCTTGTTATGACATGATTGATTAATCCTAAAAATCTTCAGACGATATCTTTTACTTATTTCTTATATTAACTTTTTCTACAAAATGTGTCCTGATCACATCCATTATCTTAGTAATCTTTTTAAAATGCATAGAAATTTCTTATATTGCTGATTTCACACTGGTTGATTGATTTTAACGGCATCTCAACTTGTCGAGGATTGTTTATGTCAATAGGTTAGAGACTGACATTCATTGTATGTTCATATTTACATTTTGCGGGGCAGCTGTTTTATCAGGTTTGTTTGTTTGTTTGTTTTTGTTTTTTGGTTTTTTTTTTTTTGCATACTTAATTTTCAAACAGATTTATTTAACACGTACATGGGAGAGACCCTAAAAGGGTAACAGTGGAGTCAGGAGTAGTGGCAATGATGGAGTACTCCACACTCCCCAGATCTTCTGAACTGGAGCCTCATCGTCAGATGCAGTTTACTGTCGTACCCAGGATATTCATTTTATATAACCCATTGATGGAACCCTAATCGGTTCTACCTCTCTGGGTCAGAGTGGAAATGGAAGTAATAGAAATGAAGAAGTACTCCACACTCCCCAGATCTCCAGAACTGGAGCCTCATCGTCAGATGCAGTTTACTGACATACCCAGGATATTCATTTTATTTAACCCATAGATGGAACCCTAATAGGTTCTACCTCTCTGGGTCAAAGTGGAGATGGAAGTAATAGAAATGAAGAAGTACTCCACACTCCCCAGATCCCCAGAACTGGAGCGTCACCATCGGATGCAGGTTATTGTCACACCCAAGATATATTTCACATCAGAGACTTCCCCAGTCTATCAGAGACCCCGCCCCACAACGCATATCCTAGATATGATTTTAAACCATCTGATGGTGAGGTTCTAGTCCAAGAATTGTGGGAAAAGTTGGAATACCCCTTCATTGTCATTAATCCCAGGCCCACTCTGACCCAGCGTGGTAGTAGGTGTTAGAGTCCCAGCTAACGGTCAAATATAACTGTTTGACCATATAACTGTGCGCATATAAATATCTGATCTTAAATTGAATTGTTAGTGTCATATAGCAATGCTTGAAATCATTTAACTGTGTGCAAATAAAACAATTGTTTTCAGATAGGAATACTTAAAGGAATTTAACTATGTGCAAGCAAATGATTAATACTAAACGGAATTATTCATGTTAGAAAGAAATTCTTGAAACCATTTGTTATATAATTGCGGAAGGATCTTTTTTTACATTATCAATTTTCGTTTTGTATATCTTACCTTTCGGTTTAGTTAGGCTGAGAACCTTTCGGCTTAGTGCATGGGTTAGTTAGGTGCACACATTGAGTGCAGGTGTTCAAGCGCGCGCGGGGTGGATGTGACAATCAGGGATGTCACAATAAAAACCCCAGATAGGGAAATGAGTCCGGGGACGTGTATGACGTCATGCCCGGAAGCGATGGGCTGAGGATTTTGAAATTTGAAAAAAGGAGTTAGTTGAGATTCGGCGCTAAAGGAAGAAAGTCGATTTTCGGAGCTCGCTGAGGCCAGATCAGTAGTTTTCGGCGGGGTGCTGCACGTGGTGGGGTCAGATGGAAAAGTCAGCATAGTAAGAAATTGTGTCTCTCTCTCCTCATGTCGGAAAACCTTAAACTCAAAAAGGTAAATAAAAGTTTTAGTACCAGAACCAATTTCGTGTTTTTCGGATTCCTATATGCATTACGAACGTTTTATCATATTTACCCAACCCCTCCGCTTGGACAGGATATGACGCAAGGTCAATTTTTAAGCGGAGTTTAACAGGTTTGAATTCAGAGTTTCCCTTCTCCTAGACTAGTTGCCTCACCAAGGCTGAAGAATCTAGTCTGCCCTACTATTTACCCATAGCTGGAGGGAGAATAATTGGATCCATATCTTTCCCAAGGGTATTAGTGCTATGTGAAATGCAATTAGTCTCGTCCAGGATTTGAACTCGTGTCGCCGTGTCCATTTCCTACGACGATAACCATTACACCACGTTTTATACATCCGTATATCATGTATGTTTTACATATTCGTATTTTTGGACGTGAATATATTACACATTTAACTGTGTGAGAAAATTGAATTGTTGGTATTACATAGCAATATTTGGAACTGTTTTACTGTGCGCAAATCAATAGTGTTGAATTGAATTATCAATGTTAAATAGCAGTACTTGAAATCATTTAAGTGCGAGTAAATTAAACTCTTAGTGTGGACAATACTTAAAACCACTTAACAGCAAGCAAACAAAGAATTGATATTAAATAGAATTATCAGTGTTAGATAGAAATACTTAAAATAAAGGTTGATATGCCATAAAACTCAAACAAACAAACAAAACAATTCATTCATTTGCATACTGTCAAACGGTCAAGAATATTGCTATGTAATAGCAATAATTCAACTTTTGATCTCAGTAAAAACGCTTTCAGTGTTGCTATTCAACTCTAATAATTCTATTCAACATTATTCATTAGTTTGTACACAGTTAAATGGTTCCAAGTATTGCTATAATATTAATAATTCAATTTAGTGTTTGTCATTTGCCTGCACACAAATAAATGGTTTCAAGTATTGCTATTTAACACTAATAATTCTATTCATTCTCACTCATTAGTGTTACACAGTTACATAGTTCCAAGTATTGCTATAACTGTTATAATTCAATTTAGTATTTGTCATTTGCCTGCACACAAATAAATGGTTTCAAGTATTGCTATTTAACACTAATAATTCTATTCATTCTCACTCATTAGTGTTACACAGTTACATAGTTCCAAGTATTGCTATAACTGTTATAATTCAATTTAGTATTTGTCATTTGCCTGCACACAAATAAATGGTTTCAAGTATTGCTATTTAACACTAATAATTCTATTCATTCTCACTCATTAGTGTTACACAGTTACATAGTTCCAAGTATTGCTATAACTGTAATAATTCAATTTAGTATTTGTCATTTGCCTGCACACAGATAAATGGTTTCAAGTATTGCTATTTAACACTAATAATTGTATTCATCCTCACTCATTAGTGTTACACAGTTACATAGTTCCAAGTATTGCTATAACTGTTATAATTCAATTTAGTATTTGTCATTTGCCTGCACACAGATAAATGGTTTCAAGTATTGCTATTTAACACTAATAATTGTATTCATCCTCACTCATTAGTGTTACACAGTTACATAGTTCCAAGTATTGCTATAACTCTAATAATTCAATTTAGTCTTTGTCATTTGCCTGCACACAGATAAATGGTTTCAAGTATTGCTATTTAACACTAATAATTCTATTCATTCTCACTCATTAGTGTTACACAGTTACATAGTTCCAAGTATTGCTATAATATTAATAACACTAATAATTCTATTCATCCTCTCTTATTCGTTTGCACACTTAAATGGTTTTAGATATTGCAATGAAGCACTAACAATTCGATTTAACTGCGAGTAAATAAAAGTCTAAGTGTGGACAATACTTAAAACCACTTAATATCATGCAAACAAAGGATTGATATTAAATAGAATTATCAGTGTTAGATAGAAATACTTAAGACCATTTCAGAGGATGTGAACAAATGATCTCTGGCTTGTTTTAAAACATCATTGACAAACTATTTATTTACAAATCAAATACATTTAATATATGTGTATAAAGAGGAGTTGGCATCAAATAACCTCCAACTGATGATATGCCATAAAACTCAACCCTACCAAGCAATATATATTTAGAATATATGTATAATGAGGATTTGGCATTAAATAACCTACAAGGTTTGATATACCATGAAACCCAAATAATCAAATCATATATATTCAATATATATGTATAAAGACGATTTGGCATTAAATAACCTACAATGTTTCATATGCCATAAAATCCATCCAAACCAAATTATATATATTTGTTATATATGTATAAACATAATTTGCCTTTAAATAGCCTACAATGGTTAATAAAAAACCCAACCAAACCAAATCATACATATTTAATATATATGTATAAAGAGTGATTTAGCATTAAATAACCTACAATGGTTAATATGCCATAAAACCCAACCAAACCAAATCATATATATCTAATATGTATGTATAAACAGGATTTGGCATTAAATAACCTACAATGGTTGATATGCCATAAAACCCAACCAAATCAAATCATACATACCTAACATATGTATATGTATAAAAAGGATTTGGCGTTAAAGAACCTAAATTGACTTTTAATCTTCAATCTAGAACTACTTGTGCAACACTTTTCCAAGGACAGTGATCAAAAGCATATACAAAAAAGGGGGATATGAAATAATTTTAACTGCTGGAGTGGGGTTAGGAATCCCTCAACTAGACAAATCGCCAACCTGTCCTTACTTGTACTCGTATCGGCTTTCACCCTCGTCGGGTTGAACCAGGTTCCTCCCGAGCAAGTTGCTCATTGAAGAAGATACTTTGGAATTTGATCGAGGGAAGGGTCCCAAGTACAATCCGAAAAAAACGCCCTGTTTGCCGCAGATTTTCTGCAGACGCATTGACAGAGCGACCCGAGGCCGCCAGTTACCGGAACAGACACCTGGATTTTCATCAGAGCTCCTTTAGCTGGGTTGCGGCCCTAATACCGCTGTCCGGTTCCTATTGTGTCAGCAATCTATGTTGATATTGATACTTCTGTTCAGGAAGAAGAGAAGGAAATTGATTAAGTATTTCACGGTTATTTTCTGTTATATCGAGGATTTGAATGATCATAAAAAAATAATGTTCAGTATGAATTCTAACCCCGTAAAATGATTATTCAGTTGCGAATTGGACTGGAAATTGCTTTATTCTCGAAGTATTTTAATTGTATTACTCCAATGTTAATCATGCTGTGATTAGTATCTAACAGTTCTATGGAGAGGAAGGACATAGGTACGATCGAAAATTTTGAGCATATTTTTCATACTTCGTGAATTAAAACACCAAGTGGTCAACAAAAAACATAAAAATAACTGAGTTACGTATATATATATATATATATATATGTCTGTGTTTGTGTATGTGTGTGTGTGTGTGTGTGCATGTCTATATATATATATATATGTCTGCGTATATAAGTATACGTGTACGTATATATATATATATATATATATATATGATTGTGTGTACGTGTATGCCTATATATATATATATAAAAATGGTATATTTGGTAAATCCAACAAGATGTGAAAAAGTAAGTGGAAAAGTGGATAAACCGAAATCCAGACAATGGATTCAAAAATGATATTTCGTCTTTATTTCAAAACGACTTCATCAGAAGTCTTTTTGAAATGAAGATGAAATATCATTTTTGAATCCGTTGTCTCTTTCAGTTTATCTTCTTTTCCATTTATTTTTTCACACACACACACACACACACACACACACACATATATATATATATATATATATATTAGAAGTTTGCAAGAAAAAGTGCTCGACTATCAAATTATGAACACAAAGTACGTTGCAATAAGTTTTTGATAGGAAAGTGATAAAAGTGGCCAATCAATTGTCAAGGTCGTGTAAAGTCACGTGTTAAGATACAAGTGCAAGTCACAGTCACACACGGAAAAAATATACCCGAATATATATATATATATATATATATATATATATATATATATATAAGTGAGAGACATGCTAATCTTTTGATGACTATACAGCCACCAACCTCCCATCTCAAAAACCCTCCAAATTACACGAAAAAGACATTGGTGGAGAAGTAAGGACAAACTCATAATCTGTGTTCTCCTCTGGACTCTTTCACACGGAAGAACAAGAGTTGGACTACCAGCTAGAACCTATCTACAACTGCTCTGTACGGATACAGGGTGTAATCTAGAAGACCTGCCGGAAGAAAAGGACAATAGAAATGAGTGGAAAGAGAGAAGTGGAGAAATCCGTGCTAGCGGCACGACATGATGATGATGATGGTGATGGTGATGATGATGATATTTGTACATATATATATATATATATATATGTGTGTGTGTGTGTGTGTGTGTGTGTGTGTGTGTGTGTGTTGCTCAGCAGTCTACATGTCTTCATTTAGATTTTAAATCTTTTAAAAGCCTTTACAAAATTAGAAAAAAATTTAGACTTTTGTTTTGATACTTTTTGGTGACGTCTTATATGTACATTTGGAAAAATTGCCACTCTTTAAATTGGAGATAAAAATAATATTATTTTTACTTTATTCGCTGAAGAGTTCTCTATTTGTTTGACTTGTAATCAACTTTTCTCTTTTAACTCTTAAAGAATTTTTTTTTTATATTGACTTTTGTATTCGTTAGTGTGTACACTAAAATTTCAAGCGTTTAGCTTTCTTTTTCTCCTAATTTTTATTTGTTCGAGAAAACATTTATCGCTAGAGATCAATGTACACCGTTCTAACTAACTTACCTACACAAGAGTTTATCTTTTGATCAGAGAATTCGCTTTCCCCTCGTTTTCAAAATGTCCTTTAGTGCTTCAATCTTTTCTCAGGCAAACGGAACAAACGGTAGGCTCATTCTAACTGTTATTTTCGATAAAAATCTCTAAATTTAATGTAATGTCAACTTTGATATTTTTTTTTCTAATGGAGCGTCTGTGTGTGAATATACAACGTTTAAAACTGTTTCATGACTAATCTTTTTTTTTTCCTGGAATGCCAGCTCAAAAGACAAGATTGCCGTTTACATCGACAGAATTATATAAAAGAACAACCCCTCATAACGCATAACGCCTCTCTAGGGGGCGATTTTGAAACACTGCCGTAGCGTCAAGTTCTAAGGGGAGTTTAACGGGTTTGAATTTAGAGTTTTCCTTCTCCAAGATCGGTTACCATACCAGATGAAAGGGCCCAGTCAACCCAACTATTAACCAGTACTTGGGCGGGGAACAAATGGATTCATATTTTTCCCAAAAGCCTGAGTGAAACGCAAGTGGCCTCGTCGAGGATTTGAACTCGTGTCTGTATTTACCCAAAACCCCTCCTTCTCCTCGACTGGTTGCCTAAACAAGGCTAAAGAACCTAGTCTGCCCTACTATTTACCCATAGTTGGAGGGAGATTAATTGAATTCATACCTTTCCCAAGGGTATTAGTGTGATGTGAAATGTACTCAGCCTCGTCCAGAATTTGAAATCATGTCAGCGATTCCATTTGCTACGATGAAAACCTTTAATCTAAGCTTGCTTCCAAATAGCATGTAATACCAATAATGGTATGATGAATGGTGATAACAAATAGTAATATTAAATGGTAATACACGATATGTATTGTGGTAATGACCGAAATAAAATTGGTATGGCCAATCAGAATATGTCGGTCAGTCGATCCAAGTATTCTATTCTGCTCACTTGACCCCCACTGATATAAATCTAGACGATTATCCTTTCATTTCGTTTCGTTTCGCCCGCTGAACTCTCCGGTCTTCTGCAGGTGCCTTTTGCCATACTTAGTAACTTTTCTGGGAATTCTAAAATGAGGTCCCGGTTTAAATAGCAAAAAAAAAAGCTAATGTAAGATAACCCTGAGGCATGGACGGTGGAATGAGGACGGTCAACCCACGTGATTCATATAAAGAGCCAAGTTCGGAAATTCCGGAGGTTTAGCGAGTGTGACAAAGGGCATTTGAAGAAGAGTGTAGCTGCTGAAACATTGGGAGCATAGGAAAGAAAATAAGAATAGCAGTTCGCAATAAGTAGGTAATACATATGAGCTCTCCGGTCTTCTGCAGGTGCCTTTTGCCATACTTGGTAACTTTTCTGGGTATTCCAAAATGTGGTCTCAGTTTAAATAGCAAAAAAAAAAAAAAAAAAAAAAATGCAAACGCAAGATAACCCCGAGGCATGGATGGTGGAATGAGGACAGTCTACTCACGGGATTTCAAATAAAGGGCTAAGTTCGGAAGTTCCAGAAGTTTACCGAGTACGACAAAGGTCATCTGAAGAAGTGTGTAGCCACCGAAACGTACTGAGCATTGCAAGCAAAATGAGAATACCAGTCCACAATATGTAGGAAATAATAATAATAATAATAATAATAATAATAATAATAATACCACAAAATAAATCTGAAGGGAAGTGAAAAGAAGGATAAGAACCTCGACCTTGCTAGAGAATTGAAAAAGTTGTGGAACATGAAAGTAACGATTGTGCCAATTGTGATTGGTGCCTTAGGCACAATAACTAAAGGATTATTAAAAGGCCTGGAAGACTTGGAAGTTGGCGGGCGGGTAGAGACTATCCAAATGACAGCATTGCTCAGAACGGCCAGAATCCTGAGACGAGTCCTGGAGACTTGAGGAGATTTGCTATCACTCGAACTCCAGTGAAAAACCATCACCTAACACTGATGTGAAAAACTCTAAAGGAGTGAAAAATAAGTGGTATATGCATAACCTAGAATCCGCCTGAGAGAATTAGACACGCAAACTTCTCTGGGATATTGAGATACAAGCAGATCACCTAATCTCAGCCAGAAGATCAAAACTTGTCATCGTCAAAAAAAAAAAAAAAATCAATTTATAAATAAATGAAAAAAAAGAACACCTGTCGAATAGTGGACTTTGCCGTTGAGGCGGACCACAGAGTACAACTTAAAGAAAGGGAAAAGAGCGATAAGTACCTAGACCTTGCTAGAGAACAAAAAAAATTTATAGAACATGGAAGTAATGGTGATACCAATGGTAAGTGGTGCGCTCGGAACAATCCCTAAAGAATTGATAAATGGGACTAAAAGATTTAGAAAGTCAGAGGATAAGTAGCAACCATCTAATCTACAGCATTATTAAGATCGGTCAGAATACTCAGAAGAGTCCTGGAGACTTGAGAAGACTTGCTGTCACTCAAACTTCAGTGCAAGATCATCGGCTTACGCTGGTGTGAAAAACTCTCAAAGAAGAAGAAGAAGAAGAAGAAGAAGAAGAAGAAGAAGAAGAAGAAGAAAAAACAACAACAACAACAATAATAATAATAATAATAATAATAATAATAATAATGATGATGATGATGATGATGATGATGATGATGTCTCCTCTCAGAAATATAGACAGATAAAATCTATATAAGTGTATAACTCCAAAGAGTTGCGACCTGAACTTTGATGAACATGACAAATCCAAGTTTTGACTGACTCTTGCCCAAGACAGTCGCCCGGTTTTGAGGGTGGGTGTCATGGGTTGTCGTGTCCTTCAGAGGGAGTCAAGGAAAACATAATAAGATTAGAAGAAGAAGAAGAAGAAGAAGAAGAAGAAGAAGAAGAAGAAGAAGAAGAAGAAGAAGAAGAAGAAGATCACAAATTTTAAGGCTGTAATGGTTTTTTTCTTTACTTTTTTTTATTTTTTTTATTTGTGCGTTTCAATTTTTTTATTTAAACAAAAATGAAAAAAATAAAAAAGAAGATATGACAAACTGAATAAAAAAAAAGAGATCTTTTTCGAAAGGAATTTAAAAATATGTATTTAAAATGACAAAAGTAAGAAAAGCAAAACACAATAAAATAAGAAAACGGAACAAGTCGAAAGATGCACACATACAATCTCAAACAAGAACATATACTTGCCCATATAAATAAAATACATACATATATATATATATATATATATATATATATATGTGTGTGTGTGTGTGTGTGTGTGTGTGTGTGTGTGTGTGTGTGTGTGTGTGTGCATGAAATAATATAAGAAAGGCAATAGATTGCTTGCAAGTGGATTTGATTGATGGCAGAGGTAAAAGAGTTGGAAGTAGATAAAGTAGTAGGCGGGAAAAGGGGGGGTGGGCAGATTCGGCATGGAATACGTAGACAAGATTGACATGATCTGTAGGATTAGTGAATTAAAACTCTGATGGAATCAAAAGTGACTTTTTGAGCGAAGAGAGAAATTGAGCTATTCAGAATTTCAAAAGATAACGATTCTCTATGGACAAGAAAAGGAATTAAAACAATAAGAAAGAAAGAAAAGAAAGAAAGAAAGAAAGTAAGAAAGAAAGTAAGAAAATTGAACATTATTAAAATAAAATTAAAAAAAAGATGAAGCGAGGGCCAGATCGAGGAGGTGGAATAAAAAAATGGGGGGGGGGAAGAAGAGAAAGGAAAAGAATGTCATGCACGAAGTAAGTAAATAAGTAAAATATGGAAGGGTAGGCCTGGATTTTAGTTTTAGTTTCAGAAATAAAGTGAAGTAGGGAGACAAGGAATTTGAGAGAGGAAATTTTTGATCAATAAAAAAAAAAAAAAACAACGTTGAAATGATATTAAGTGAAAAGACAAGTAAAGAATGTAGGATTGAGTTTTGAACGGTCAGGTCAAATTTAGGCAAAAATACGAGACAGAAATGTGACAATATGATTGGACGAAAAATTTGAAATAATGGAAAAAGAAAGAAAAAAGGTAAGAAGTTTGGATTGGGAGTAAAAGGCAAAAGTTTGAAAGTCAAAAAAGGAGAAGAAAAAGTCTGATAAGAAAATGGAAAGAAATGAAAGGGTAGAATGTAAAACAAGAATATAAAAGAATTATCAAGAAAGAAAGATAAGAATTAAAAAAAGAAAAGAAATGTGGATTGGAGAAAAAAGGAAAAAAAAAGAATGAATATTGGTAGAAGAGAAGGTAGAAAAAATAGAACAGAAAAAGAGAGCTGCTGCCTTTCTAAGGAATAGAAAGAAAGAAAGAAAGAAAGAAAGAAAGAAAGAAAGAAAGAAAGATGAAGAAGCTTGAGGTAAAAATAGAAAGAATAAAAGTTGGTAGAAAGAAAGAAAGAAAGAAAGAAAGAAAGAAAGAAAGAACCCTGAGATATAAAATAGAAAGAATAAAAGCTGGAAGAAAGAAAGAAAGAAAGAAAGAAAGAAAGAAAGAAAGAAAGAAAGAAAGAAAGAATGCATTTACAAAAAGCGCGAAAAGAAAAAAAAAGCACAGAAAGAAAAAAAGAAAAAAAGAAGAAATAAAAGTATGCGTGAACAGACAGCAAGAAAAGAAAAAGAAAAGAAAGAAACAAAAAAACAAAAGCAAAGAAAGAAACAAAGAAACAAAGAAACAAACAAACAAAAGCATAGAAAGAAAGAAAGAAAGAAACAAACAAACAAACAAACAAACAAGCAAACAAACAAAAGCAAAGAAAGAAAGAAACAAACAAACAAACAAAAGCATAGAAACAAACAAACAAACAAACAAACAAAAGCAAAGAGAGAAATAAACCAAAAAACAAAAGCAAAGAAAGAAAGAAAGAAAGAAAGAAAGAAAGAAAGTTATATATATTTAAAAAATTGAGGATAAATACTTAAAAACAATACAAAGGATAGAAAAATATAAAAAGAATAATTGCTGAATATAAAAAAATATTTTTTTTAAAAAAGGGAAAAAATGGGAAAAGAAAAAAAAAAAAGAAAGATTGAAGAAAAATGAAAAGAAAAAAGAAAGAAAAAAAAGAAAGATAAGTTAAGAATGTTTTCCTTTTTAGAAAAGAAAGGAAGAGAGAAAAGAATAGAGATCATTTTTCTAAGCAAATCTAAAATGTGTCCCCGACTTATATTTTGTTAAGAATCTTAAAAGATAATTTAAAAACATCTTTGTTCGTTTTTCGATTCTCAGTTAAGCTTTTAAAGAGTTTTTCAATTTATTTTTATTTTTCTTCTTTAGTATCGCTTCCTACAGTTCATAGGTTAAATTTATTCATAAAAAAAAAAAAGATTACATTGAAAATAATAAATAAACCAATCGCTATATCTGGTAATTTTAACTTGAAACCTTAAAAAAATCCATTGAAAGTGGATATCTTTAAACATGACAGCAAGAAAATTGGTAGGACCACTCACTCTAATGCACTTACTCCCTTTCTTTGTAATTCTCACTCCCTCATTACTAATCCTTTTACCCCTTTATTAATTTTAGTATTCCCTCCTCTCTTTCTCTTTCTCTCTCTATGAAATCTCATTCCTCTTTCACAATTCCACCATTTCATCACGTCCCCTTCCTCACTCTCTTCTCATCTCTTCTTTCACCTTTTCTCCTATGTTTTTTTTGGGGTGGGGAGTTCCTGTGGCGTAGAGGCTAAAGTACTGGACAGCGGCCTCAAGATAAGTGAGTTCAAACTCCAGTCTTCTTTTAAAAAATAATGTCGACTTCATAAGCAATAGGATTCCTGCAATTATTGCTAATTCAATAAAGTAGAAAATCTTTCCGGTGATCTTGCTTTAGTTGTCAGGGTTTTCTGCTCAGGTTGTGTATCTAGGGTTGGAATAGCAGGACGAAGCCCATCCTTCTTCAGGTCTGGTTTCAATTCAGAGTTTTCCCTCTCCTCTACCGGTTGTCATACTAAGATTGAATAACCTAGTCAGACCTACTATTTACCCATTATTAGTTTTTTGGTTTGATGTGTTTAATAGCATACCAACCCCTATAGGTTATTTTAATACCAAATTCTGTTTATACATATATATTAAAAATATATGATTTTTTAACGAATAATTTCGAGGGAACATTTTTTAAACCAGCCAGAACTCATTTGCTTGCACATAGTTAAATGGTTTCAAGGTTTGGTTTGGTTTGTTGGGTTTTATGGTATATCAACCTTTGTAGGTTATTTAACGCCAAATCTATTTTTATGTAAATAATCTGTTCTATTTAAAACAATTCAGTTTAGCATAAGTACACAGTTTAATTGTCAAAAACATTTCTATTTCAAACTATTCAAGCAGTTATATGTAACAATTCAGTTAAGTGTAAATACAGTTTCAATGTCGAAAAACAGTTCTATTTCAAATAATTCAGTTGCGCATAAGCACGCAGTTTAAATGTAAGTACGGTTTAATTGTCAAAAATATTTTTATTTCAAGCTATTCAGTTTACTCAAACAATTCAATTTAGCATAAGTATGCTGTTAGTTCTATTTAACCCATAGATAGGGCCCTATCAGGTGCTACCACTCCGGGCCAGAGAACACCTGGAGGCGATGGCAATGAAGGGGTACTCCGCATTCCCCAAAGCTCCAGCACTGCTTGAACCTTACCATCAGATTGTTTAGTGTCATCTCTAGGACACTTGTTGTGGGGGGGGGGGGGTCTTACCCCTCTGCAAAGAAGCAGTCGGTGTATTCTACAGTAAATGGTTTCAAGTATTGTTATCTGACGTAAATACTTTTATTCGCATACGGTTAAATGGTTTGATTTATCGCTAAGTCAAGTAATTCCATTCAAAATTATTTATTAGTTTACACACAGTTAAATGGTTTCAAGTATTGCTATTTGACACTAATAGTTTTATTTTCACGCACTTAAATAGCTTCAAGAATTGCTCGGTAACGCTTATAATTCAATTTAATATTAATCATTCGTTTGCCCATTGTTATATGGTTTCAAGTATAATGTATCATTAAACAGTTCTTTTTGACCTGCGGTAATAGGAAAGGGTACTCCACATTCCCCAAAGCTCCCGGACTGGAGCCTCACCATCAGATGCAGTTTAGTGTCATATCCAGAGAATTAGTTCTATTTGACCTATAGATGAAACCCTTACAAGTACTACCTCACCGGGCCAGAGAGGACCAGGGAAAAAAGGCGATGAAGGGTATATCACATTCCCCAAAGCTCCAAGACTGGAGCCTCACCTTCAGATGCAGTTTTGTCTCATATCCAGAATACCCGTTTGCAGGTTTTGCGTGCGCGCTTTTCCTAAAAAGCACCCCGGAGTCTGTTCTGGACTTCGGTCCGGAGCGTGGCTCTGCAAAAGGAACAATGGCAGACGTGGGGCCTTTTAGGCAGCTAGTTTCGACTAGGCTACCCTCGGGTGGGCGAGCTGCACTTTTGTCTCCTTTGTAACGCATGTATGGTACTAGACCTCGCGTCTAGTTTAAGCCGTAAACTGGCATACGTGCCCGGACCCACATTTTGGTTCGTGAAACTGCTTGCCTCATCAGGCTCACATTGCACCAAGTGAGCCGATGAGCAGCATAGACCAGCAGGGTTCGAGTCTCGGCTCGTTCCTGACCTCCCCTCCCCTTATTCCCACTTTAATCGGCCTTCGGGCTTTTGACCTTGTGTCAAGTCGTGTCTGGTGGGAGGCAGCGACAAATATCACGCGTTTGCAGGTTTGCAGGGTGGGGTAACCACTCCACAGAAATACAGTCGTCGCATTGTTCAGTCTCAGCCGACTGAGCTGCAATAGCTGGAGGAAGAATTGTCGAATTCATACTTTTCCCAGAGGTATTAACGCTACGTAAAATGCCAACCACCTCGTTCAGGATTTGAACTCGGATAGCCGAGTCTACATCTTACGAAAGTAACCGTTATGCCATACGCGCCTCCATAATGCTTTTTTAAAAAATATGTATTAAAAAATCCGTCAGTTTAAAATTAAAAGGCATGTTTATGTGTCTCGGACGTGTGAACAATCTTTAATGGTCCATCATCAGTTGGGTTATTGATTTTAAGCTCTGGTCGTCTAGGGTTTTTTTACCAAGAGGCGAGTTTCTAACTGGACGCTCAAATTTTCTATCATTTACCCATTGCTGAGTTGTCCATTCGGTTGGGGCTGTACAATACACCGACTGCATCTTTACAGAGGGGTAAGACCCCACCAACCAATGTCCTGGAGATGACACTAAACGATCTGATGATGAGGTTCCAGTAATACTGGGGCTTTGGGGGATGCCGAGTACCCCTTCATTGCCATCGTTCCTAGGTCTACTCTGGCCCGGAGTGGTAGCACAGATCTCCAGAACTGAAGCTTCACCATCATATGTAGTTTAGCGTCAAAGCCGGGACAACCCTTTTTTTAGGGGTCTTACTCCTCTGAAGACAAGAAAATAGTCTGCTCTACGACATTACCTATAGCTGGGAGGAGAATATATGGTTAGTTGGGATTTACGGCATATCAACCACTGTGGGTTATTTAATACCAAATCCACTTCCCATATATTAGATATAGTTTGGTTTCTTTGTTTAATGGCATATCAACCTTAGTAGGTTATTTAATGCCAAAGCCCTCCTTCAAAAAGAAAAGTAGTTGTACTATTTAACTCATAGCTGGGGGGACACCTCTGGTTGAGAAGTGGTAAGCAAGCTAGACTAGCTAACCTACACGAGTGAGTTCGAGTCTCATTGGGTGCCCCATTCATTCGGCCTTGTGCCACATCGAAGCAAAGAGCTTCGTAAATTAATTACAACCCATAGCTGAGAGGATAAGGGGCTTCATACCTTTCCCAAGGGTATTTGTCCGAAAGGGAATGTATTAACGCGACTGGAGTTCGTAATCGCTTTCTACGATTCCGCAGTCCATAGCTTTAACCATTACACCACGAGGACACCCTATTGTTAGATATGCATGATCTGCAAACGGTAAAGAGAACATACCTAAAAAAAAACATAGTTCATTTAGTATTACACAAGTAAATGGTTTCAAGTATTTCTATCTAACACGAGGTAGTTTATTTGATATAGTTTGTTTGCACAGCCAAATAGTCGTTATTATTTCTCACTACAGTTTTACTCGCAGAGATTTAGTGGTTTTAAGTATTGCTATTAAACAATAATTTATTTATACTTAGTTAATTGGTAAGTTGAATGGCTAAATTTTCCAGAATTGTGAAAAGTGTTATATTTTTAGGTATAACCCTGTATCCCTCAAGAAACAGAGAACATCATCCATGTGGACGTTCTCAAACATATTTCTGGGGGTGTTCTTGTGTTGTAATGGTTAAAGCGATGGACTGCGGAATCGTAGTATGCGAGTTCGTACTCCAGTCGCGCTATTACGTTCACTTTCGGGCAAATACCCTTGGGAAGGGTATGAACCCCCTTATACTCCCAGCTAGGGGTTAAATAGTACCACTACTGTTCTTCTAGGAGAATGGTTTTGGCATTAAATAACCTACAAAGAGTTGATACGCCATTAACCAAACCAAACCATCAAACATATTTCTCATATTATCTGTTTTAAAATGCCGCTCTCTTGTGATAGCTAGAGCTCCACATTCCGCTTGCAAATGTTTGATGGTGTAAAGTGTCTGGCATGTCAAACATTGTGGTGGCTGTCCCTTCTTGAGTATAAAAGAATGAGTGAGACTTGTGTGGTCAATTACACAATCGAGATATAATGACTTTTTCCTTTTTTGGAGAATAGATGGATTTATCCTTTTCCTAAAGGTATTTGTAAAAACTATCTTGCTTGGAATTTGAACCCGGCTCACCGATTCCATTTTCCATGTCGTAAACCGTTCGGTTTTCCGGCATCTTGAAATTACAAGTGTTTGTTTTTGTTGTTTTTTTCTTTTCCTTTCTTTTTTTTTTTATCCTCAGCGACTAGCTAAGAATCTGGCCGATCACCGAAGATGACTTTGTACAGTATTTTTACCTTCGAGTTCACATCTACCAGATATAGAAAATGGATTATCAATATTGTTCATCCTAAGCTTTAAAAAAATAAAATAAAATGTAAATTTAACCTCTATAGCGTTGTAACGAATGACACGAAACTGGATAAACCAAAAAGGCAAAGACGACGACGACGACGACGACGAAAACAACGACAACAACAATACTGCAAAGTTATTCCTTGTCAATGACAGACAAGAAAGACAAAAGACAAAAATGGATCAGTTGTTTCAGAAACGAAAGATGAAAGCGTTCTTTTAGAGATCACAAGACTTGCAATCAAGTTAGAATTGCTAAACAAACTCGAAGAAAACAAAAGAAAATTCCCACCAAGTACCAATTTCAGCTATACTCGCTTCTTAGAACTTTACTTAAAACTTTTACTTAGTCTGTTTCGATTAATCGAACAGGTCCACTCTGATCCGGAGTGGTAGTCCCAGTTAGCCCTCCCCCCTCTGCGTACAAATGAATGACTGGCAATAAAATGAATTATTAGTGATTCTTTGTAATTCTCGAAAGCAACTGTGCAAACGAATGAGTTACGCTTAATAGAATCATTCATATTAAATAGGAATACTTGAAACCACTTAACTGTGTGCAAATAAAACTATCACTGTTTAATTGCAATACTTGAAACCATTTTACTGTGAGCTGACCAATGAGCTCTTTCCTGTTTAAAAGGCTACCTACAAACTATTCGTCTACAAATCACATTTCTTTAGTTTATAATATCATATATATATATATATATATATATATATATATATATATATATATATATACATACATATATATATATATTATATATAATATTATATATATAATATATTATATAATACTTTATATATAATATATAATATCATATATATATTATATATAATATTATATAATATCATATATTTAATGTATAATATATTTAATAAAGAGGATTCGGCATTAAATAACCTACAAGTGTTGATATGCCATAAAACCCAACCAACTAATCAAATTACTGATAGTACCAGAAGACAGGGACTGATTCTAATTCGAGCTCCAAGCCAAAAAGGGTAATTGGATTCTTGATCTCTACCATCCAGCTATTAACTTGATAAGACTTTTCCTTCAGCGGTGAAGTCAACCATAGTTGTCTCCCTCTGGATCAGCCACCTATGTATTAAAAAAATAAACGCTTTACCTGGAATAACGAAAGTTGTTTTATTCATTGGTCTCATTTTTATTTTTTAGAACCCTATTTTTTATCACTTCTCGCCATTACTTGATGACAGATTCGAGTTCTCGAGATGTGTTAGGGAAAGAGTTATTTTTCCCCATTGCACTTTTTCGACAGCACACTAGTTTTTTCTGAGATGGAGGGGCGGTATTTGTCGCTGCCTCCCACCAGACACGACTTGACACAAGGTCAAAAGCCCGAAGGCCGATTAAAGTGGGGATAAAGGGGAGGGGAGGTCGGGAACGAGCCGAGACTCGAACCCTGCTTGTCTGTGCTGCTCATCGGCTCACTTAGTGCAATGTGAGCCTGATGAGGCAAGCAGTTTCACGAACCCAAATGTGGGTCCGGGCACGTATGCCAGTTTGCGGCTTAAACTAGACGCATGGTCTAGTGCCGTCCAAGGGGGACAAAGGAGACAAAAATGCAGCTCGCCCACCCGAAGGTAGCCTAGTCGAAACTAAGTGCCTAATTAAAGGCCCCAAGTCTGCCATTGTTCCTTTTCCAGGGCCACGCTCCGGACCGAAGTCCAGAACAGGCCCCGGGGCGAGCCTTTTCTGAGATGGAGGGGCTCCTATTCTAGCTTTTGACTTGGATGTAGCACGAGACTGGATGAACGGGGCAACCAGTGCGATTTGAATTCATTCGTGAAGGTTTGCTAGTCTAACTTGGGAACCATTACACCACCCGAGGTGCCCAGGGCCTCTACACTAGCGTTCATTTTTAAATTTATATATATTTATATATGTGTAAATTGTACTCTTTTTTTTCATTAGGATATTTTATTTTTGTAAATATAATTTTTATTATATTAAATATTTCCTTTCTTACAATTATGTGAGTATTGGATTAGATTAGACACTCATACAGTGACTGATTTGGGCGCCTCGCGCAGTGTAATGGTTAGCAAGCGAGACTGGCAAATTAAATAATTTCTTGTGAGTTCGCATCTTACTGGGTGCCCTGTATCTTTGTTTTGGTAGTTCTAGCGCGAAAGATTTTCAGAATAATTGCGTCGTTGTGGTGAATGGATTATTATCATATTTACCCAACCCCTCCGCTCGGGTAGGATATGACACAAGGTCAATTTTTTTAAGCAGAGTTTAACAGGTTTGAATTCAAAGTTTTCTTTCTCCTAGACTAGTTGCCTCACCAAGGCTGAAGAACCTAGTCTGCCCTACTATTTACCCATAGCTGGAGGGAGAATAATTGGATTCATACCTTTTCCAAGGGTATTAGAGCTATGTGAAATGCAATCAGTCCAGGTGAATGGATTATTATTGTATATTTTGTGTCAGTAAATTGAACTAGTTTAAATAACGTCAGAATAGTGATGACCAAACTCTCTCCTCCACATCATTTTCGACCATGTGCTACACTTGCATGTTTTCATATAATAAATATTACCACAGTTGTCTTATATTTTAATGAAGATTCAAGTCAAGCGATAACTTCGTGAGTTTATTTCCTCGTGAGGTTATTTCCTCTTGAGGTTATTACCTCGTGTGGTTATTTCATGTGGTACTAACTTATACAGGCGGCGACGTCGATGGCGTAGTGGTATAATCCACGAGCGACGTTTTGAACGAAACAACAAACCTTGATCCTTCAACTTTATTGACAGAACGGGGATTTGCAGTGTTAAAACATAATGATTCATTTGAGGCAATTGCTCACTTCACACCAGGATACCAGTTGTCACCCATCTATAACCTTTGAGCGAGCCCATTGTTGCTTATCTTCGCTGATCTACCGTAAACCCGTTCTGTAAGCGTGATTTCACCTTAAAGTTAACGGAGTCGTTTTTTATTACTTTTTACTGACAGAGATTTTTCATTACGATAATTTTTTTGTCGGAATTTCTGAGATGACGAAATATCGTTATTTTATACTGATGTGCTCTAACAAGCGTCCATATATTAGTTGTCTGCCTTGTCAATAGGGCCGAGAATATGCTGACCACATCCCAGCAAAAGAGTAAGACTTCCCCACCCAAAATATTGTCCAAATTATGACTAAACTGATTCCGTTGGTGAGGTTCAAGTTCTGGAAATCTGAGAAGTGTAGAGTACTTCTTCATTTCATTACTCCCAGATCCACATTGATAGAGAGTGGTAGTACCTTTGTTGGTCGGTTAGGTTTTATAGCGTATCAATCCATGTAGGTTATTTAATGCCAAATCTTGTTTTATATATATATATATATATATATATATATATATATATATATATATATATATATATATATATATATATGGTTGTTGTTGTTGGTCCAAAGAAAGAATGAGGATATATTTTAAAATAGGAAGGTCCACGAAGAGATTTGTAAAATAAATTCAAAAAATACAAATCTCTTCGTGGACCTTCCTCACTTCAATGTGGCTAGATACGCAGGACGCGTCAAGCGGGGATTGAAACCCGCCTACCTTTACGCTAGACTCGGTATCTAACCGCTCAGCCATTCCGGTAACGTACGTCAATTATAATGCATTTGTATTAGTTTTCGTTTGTTTACATTTCGCGCAATCGAATACCGATTTTAACTAAAAACGGGGTATATACATGTAAGCAGAATGGCCAGATCTTTTTTGGGAACACCGGAAATTTAACTAAAAACGGGGTATATATATATAAGCAGAATGGCCAGATTTCTTTTCTCCTCTATCTGGCCATTCTGCTTATATATATATACCCCGTTTTTAGTTAAATTTCCGGTGTTCTCAACTTGAAAAGAGTCGGACGAAAAGGGCCCTTCGTTGTTTTACTGTTTTATTCAAGTTCCCCGACTACAATTATCAATGTTGTCTCTGCTTATCATATTGTATAAATTTTGCTGTACACGTAATTTAATTATATATATACATATATATATATATATATATATATATATATAATCTTTAAACAAATAGATTTCTGGCAATATTTTTCAACGAGCGAGAACACAATTAGATGGTTTCAAGGATTACTATCAGATATTAATAAGTAAAGTTGGGGACTTGAGTCGAGGGTGACCCGAAGGCTCCTTTTTCAATAGCTACTAAACCGAGGGGTAGGGGAAGGCGCTACTCCATTCACAGGATTGCTTCACTTTACCCTTGATCCTTACCATATAATGCTGAGTGCTAAGTAAGACGGCATCAAGTACCATTTTTTGAGTCTTTAGTATTATTAAACAATTCTATTAAACTCATTGATGGGACAACAACAAGTACTACCACACCGGTCAGAGTGGACCTGGGAGTAATGGTAAAGAAAAGGTGCACCACATTCTTCAAAGATCCAGGAGTGGAGCCGAATTACCAGATGCAGTTTAGTGTCATATCCTAGACGCTCATTGGGAGTGGGGTCTTACACCTCTGCAGAGATGCAGTCGGAGTAATTTATCTACAGTGATAGGACCAGTTAGGATCCTGTTCATGTGTCAAATAGATCTGTTTAAAGATTATTCGCATTTGATAGGACCGAGTGCAAAAAAAAGCAACAAAAAATCACGACACAATAAATATAAATATGAGCGTACAATGAACGCGATTCCTTAACCTATAGGCATAAAATATCCCTAAGCGGGTTGACCTACCGTTCAAGTTAACGAATCAATCGTTCGATCGTTTAAATTTCTTTTATTTCTTTGTGGGGATAAAAAAAAATCTGATTATTATGTAATGAAATAAATGTCGTCTTTTGCAGGATTACATTGAAAAAAGAAGATATATAGATGAGCTAACCGGGACATTGGCCCAGCGGTTAGAGTGTTCGCCAATGGCCCGGGAGACCTGGGTTCAATCCCAGGTCGAGTCA